>JAAGAY010023184.1:0-103352 GCA_011801015.1 Ardeotis arabs
AAAAAAAAAAAAAAAAAAAAAAAAAGCAAGGTTGAGGGGAATGTTTCCATGAAAGAAACACTTTTAGGAGGAGAGAAGATTCCGTGAACACATAATTTTGACTGATTTTTTTTAAACCACAGCTAATTAGAATGTATTTTAATAACTGTTGGACCTTTACACAAAAATGAATTAAGCCCTGCTGAGCAAAACTTCCTCCAACACACACGCAGTCAGCAATGCTTCCCTGTGGCAGACTTAATCAGAAATGGAAATTCATTTAGCACCTCATTGATTAATCATTATGCCACAGCTCTTCAACAAATGGAATTAAAAGGAACCATGTAATATTGTTACGCAGCTTGCTTGTGGGGAGCGGAGTGGGACACATTTACCACTTCACACTGTTTTTTATTGCAGTGTCACTTGTTATTTGGATTTGACTGCTTCTTAAATTGTTTTCTGGCTTGTTTTATCCATTGTATTATTACACTTTCAGTGGCCTGTAGACAACATGAAGTCAGATAATTATGTTCTAGATAAACGCTAAGATCTACACTAAATCCTTTAAACATCTGGATAATTGCTCAGACTGCACACCTCTCACCGAGCTGGGACCCCCGGTCTCCAGTGACGCAGCAGGGACAGAGCCAAGCTGGCACGGTGAGCGCCATGGCGGCGGGCCCGGACCCCACTGCAGGCAGGGGCACAGCACCCCGCCGGCCTCCCGGTCAGTGCAGCAGCGGGGGACCCACGCCTGGCCCCCGGGTGCTGCAGGCCTCCCCTCCCAGCAGGGCCGCCCCAGCCACCAGCCCCAGCCCAGGCGCGGAGCGGAGGGTTGGCCCCTTTCCGTGCTCCCCCGCTGCACCGACGCCAGCCGGGGCCAGGACAGGTTGGGGTGAGCGCAGAGGCAGCAGGAGCCCGTCCAGGCGCTCCCCAATATTCCACCTGCCAGAACCGGCTGGGAGGGCCGCGGGGCCAGGCACGGCCAGCGAGAGCCCAGCCGCCCAGCGCCCGCTGCCAAAGAGGTGACGGTTTTCCACAAGGCACTCAAAGGCAACTCCTCCATGGAAATCCTTGGCACATTATTCAGGATATTTGTGTCAATTAGGAATTTGTAGGTCAACAACTTTTAAAACCTTCATGCTGTAATTAAGTGCCTGAAATTCACATGAGAATTGACATGGAAATTAAAACCAATTACACTGCAAAATAACACTTACAGTGCCCTTCTGCAGCACCAAAAATCATGTCTTGAAAGAATTAATTCTCATTACCAGGTACCAAAAAAAATAAGAGAGAAGGCCTTCTGCATAGCATTTTAAAGCTTGCAATGGGCTATTGAAACGTGAGCCACAGAGTATTTTCAAACACACAACACCTGTAACTTCAGATATCACAATCTGGCAAATACCTTCTGTATTTTCATATAGTCTGTGTCACAAAGTAGACATTTTTAGTCATTCAGTAAGTTTACTTGGAATGCTAGCTATTTCGCTTGGTTTTTTCCCCTGACATTGGACAGTCAAACACGTGTAGCCTCCAACGAGCCCGGGCTTACATCCCACCCACGCTGACAGCAGCAGTGTCGCTGCTGTGGGATCAGTGACAACACAGCAAAGTCTGTGATCAAATTCAAGTTCATCCTGTATGTAACACATACTCAATGTTAAGTCCTGTTCTGAATGATTTGTACTACATCTGTTCATGAATTTAGCAAATTAGAACTGTGTTTATTTCTATCACCTGCTTCCATTAAGGATGATGTCTTAGCAAGGTATTCTAAATATATATTTAAATTTAATGTGCTTAGTCTCACTGAATTGAATAGGCTAGGAAATCAGGAAAATATTCACACAGGGCATCTTATTTCTATTGTCATATCTGGGTAAAAAAAAAAAAAAAAAAAACAAGAAAACAAGAAAAGTAGGAAATAGGAAAATGAAATGCACTGAAAGTCTTTTTTTTTGGAGGAGGAGGACAACAGAGGTAAAATTCATTTCAGTGAGAAAAAAAAGTACTGTCAAATTTCTACTCTACTAATGTATGAAGTAAAGCTTTTATTTTACCCTCCTGGCTCTAAACTGCAGCCAGAAGGTGAAATATTCTTTGCTAGTAAAAATGAATGCCAGCCTGAACACACTGAAATTCAACAAGGAAATTGTACATATACAAAACTTGCACTAAATCCTTTCCCAAATTACACTGAGGTGAATTACAACCATTGAAAATTTGATCATCATATTCCTGGTGCGAGTTTATAAAATGGTTTTCTCAAGTCATTTCCCTGTTTTGTGGTCCATGCTATCGCTCCTGAGCAGCCCATCACTCCCTGTAGCACCGCAGGCGGTGCGGCCAGCCCCACATCACCAGCCTTTACAACAGAAATCCTTTCGGAGCCATATTCACCTGGGAACACTGGTGACCAGCGTTACTGCGAGGCTGGTCTGGGTTAATTTCCCCGGGGTCTCCGTGCCCATGGTGGGTCAGGCGCGTGGCTGTGGCTCACAGCAGGGATGAGCCAGCACCACACTCGGGGTTTCGACAGAGGGCTTGTTCCCACGGGTCTGGAATCGACCCCGGGCAGCACTGCCAGCCATGGTGTAGCCAGCACACAGTGACGCTCGGCTGCCGCTCTCCTCCCCTGTAAATCCTGCTATCCCACGGCTCCCCCTCCGACGCAATATTTTAAGACATCTAGCACAAGAGTTGTATGGCAGCCACTCAGCATAGAACCAGACATTTTTCCCACATTATACAGTAAATAAAATGCATTCCATTTTCTCAAAGCTTTTCAATTCCATTTTCATTCCAAAGTTTTACAAGTTCGCATTGCCAGAGCAGCCCAATCCCATTAGGATGAGGTCTGTCTGAAGCAGTGTTATATGTATATTTACATTTATGGAGCTGCAGCTTCTCCCCAGAGGACGCTTTCAAGGAGGTACAATCAGATGTGATGTCTCTTACGCAGTGCAAGGCAAAAGCCCTTTAGTCTTCTGTGTCGAGAGTCCTTGCATTTTATTTTTCGGCGAGCTTGCCATATTGCTTCCTGTTCCCCCAAGGTACTAGAAAATAACTTTTCTAATGTAACTTCTTATTCCTGGAAGATATGTATTGAGACAAAGCTTGATCAAGAAAACAAATCCTTACTTTATACTGTGTGCAGTCAGCCAAACAATTAAGTTTTTATAGCTTCAAGATGCCTCCCAAGAATCCATTTGTTTCTTTAGAATGCATGTCAGAACAGAACCAAAATAAAAACTGAAGACCCTTGGTCAAAAAGCAGCTTTGTGTTTCCTACCATCCCAGGGAAGCTGATTAATGCTCCTCTGGCTTTGGATTTTTCTTACTTTCTTAATGAAGCTCTGTGAAACAATGTTAAGACTCCAAGGCACCAACTCCTAATCTCTGCAATTTTTTATTTAAATTGGTACTGCTTCCTAGCAAGTCAGCTCTGCACCAGACAGATTTAGCACGATAGGAAGGAAGGAGACTTGTTAAACAACTGTGTAAGGATACCTGACTTACAAATATTTATCCCTTGTAATTTCACTCCTGATCTGAGTACTGGTGTACTGAGGCGTGTTTTTATTTACATGGCAGCATCCTAAAAGCAGTGGATACAGTTTTAATGCCTTTACCACACTTTCCCAAACAGCTCTTCCCAGCCTTTGGACAGGCCCAGTAGACAGAAGAAGGATGGCACATGGCCTGATGGAAATTGAAGCAGTGGAGAAATTTCAATATACGCTCTGCTGCACCAAGCAGTTCCATTTCACTTCAGCAGACGGTGGTAATTTTACTCACAACTAGCAATATAGATTTGCCTTTGTCTCCAGTTTCTCAATGAGATATGAGCAGTGACGGGGCACAGGAGAATGACGCATTTTTTTTAAATGTTGTGTTTAAGAAGGCGACAAGTACTTCCTCAGTCTGTTGGCTGGGTTTTTCCATTATGAATCACTGCAGCTTAGACAAATGAGGTCACTGGGTTTGAAATGCCAGGCTTCATTATCTCTCCACACTCAAGCAGTTTGACTGGCTCCTGTGTCAGTAATTGGTTCACCTGATATTAATAACAAGCTCCCTGCCTGTAGAAGCAATCTATTCATGCACTGCTAATGGGAAAAAGAAGAAGAGAAATGAAAGCTATGGGGGTAAACAAATTACAAGGTTATTCTGCTGTCGCCTATCAAGCACTGAAAGGCCATTTACGAAGGACTTGGAGAAGACAGCTCAAGAAACTCTTTCTGCTATATGAGGGAGTACAGGAATTGCCCTAAGTTTTAGTGGCCACGAGTAGCTAGTTGCCATTATTTTGGGAAAAATAAACCTTTTCTGAATATTCCCATGTGAATATTTTAGAATAATCATCCATTGCAAGATGATAAACAAATAGAGGTTTGGTTTTGGGAAAGAAGTAGAGCCAAAGCACTGAGCAATGAATGATAAACCCTAATTACAGGAAAATTAATCAGAGGATTGCCTTTGCTACCAAAAATGTAAAAAATAAAAGGCCTTTGCAGCTATCCATCTAGATAGTGGAAAGGTGGAAAAAGTTTTTCAAATGAAGCTAACTTGATTCCTGCTCTCCCCACCCCAGATACTGCCAGACTGCTTTTTGCATGGTCTTCAGGTTAAAAAAAAAAAAAAAAAGTTGGCCAGTGTTCTTTTCCTTTTCTCTTGAAGTCAGCTGAAAGCTCATGAAAGGAATTTCTGCAGCAGTGAGGTGTATTGTTGGTTTTGGGGGGTTTTTTTAAGAGCATTCAACATTGAATTAGCTCTGCTCTCCTTGGAATCAATGGGAGTCTCAATTCTACCTTGTGCACAGAGAAAAGTTAGGCCAAAATGAAGCTTCAGATCTTTCAAAAAGCTGCTACGGACGAGCAAGAGCCAATATCTTTCACATGAAGTGTTGAGCTGCTTTGTGTTCTGGTAGAGACATCGACCACGAGAGCCATTTGCACTGTGCAGAATCATCTCACTGTGGTGATGAATGCTTCTCTTGCACAAATTAACGCATCTGTTTCCTATCAGGAAAGTGATCCAGGCTCTTTCCATGGACACATGCTCCCCACTTACACCCACAGACCCATGAGCACCAGGCAACCGCAGAGAACACCGACCTCCAACAGCACTGGTACTGAGAGATTTATTGTCTTCAGACCCCTCCATGAGCTCAAAGTCAGCTGTGCAGATCCCCACTGTTTTCACCAAAAAGGAGTCGTGCAGTCATAATGCCAACGGGACTGATGACTGCAAAACAACCAGGACACAAGCTGCCGGTTCTGGAGCGCATGCAAGGTGCTCAGGCTGATGAACCCGGACTGAGCCTGCTGCTCCGGCGACGGCTGGACAAGTAACAGCCCCATGGCCTGTTGTCACAGCTGGCAATGCCACCTCAGCAAGCTGAAGGGACACCCACAGCAGTACGGCAGAGATGTCCCCCTCCCCGCTCCGGCCGCTCACAGCAGCCGGCCCAGCAGGGTCCGCGCTGTACCTGCGCAACGTGGAACGCCTGGAGTCAGCTCTCCACAAACACCTCAGCCCGGAGATCAAACACCCAGTGAAATCTGGCGTGCTAGAGAGCCTGTGTCAGAATGTAATTTCCTATAATTTCAGGAGCTTGCTGAAGCATCAATTTATCCTTTAAGGTTCAACACAAAAATGAGGGATGAAATCCAAGGCTGGTGGCTTAATCAGTAAGTAAAACACTATCCCTGCAACTTGCCTCTCCACTTGGCAAAGGCTCTCAGACTTTTCACCTGAAAAATGGAAAGAAAAAAGCCTAGCAAACTGCTTACACTGTAAGAAAATAAACAGAAGAGGTTTCTGTATGTTGCAACTGACAGAAATGAACAGCAACACCAGATGAAAAATACATTTTCTGTAGCTGAGTGAGACTACAGAAGTGCTTAAAAATATTCAACCTACCTAAATGCCAAACTCCTAATACCAAATTATTCTCTAAAGGAGTCTACTCAGAGCTAGTTTTCTCAGATTATCCGTTTACCATTCAGCATTGGTAAAATTCCCACAGCAGAGCAGCCCACTGTCAGGATTTGCTGTGTCCCAACGCTGCCAGTCCAGCTCACACCAGATCAGCTTTCGTCTCCCCAACAGCATCAGGAGAGAGATGCAAGAAGTGACCAGTGCTCCCTCAGGGCTGGACCCTGCTCACTAGCCCAGACCCCAGGTCTCCACTCCTCAGATCTCCAGCAGCCTGAACCCCTCTCCACCTTCCCTCACCCTTCCCCAGCCGGCCAGCACCGGTACTGCCCCGTCCCACAGCCCCCCCGCCCCCAACCCAAGGCTAGCAGTGATTGCTCCAGTTGAAGTGGTAGTTTAAACCACCACATCAAGCAGACAAGCAATCCCAGGAGCAATGTGGTTTCCCTCTAGTGCATCCACAGGATGCAGTATTTGTCTTCTTCCAGCCATTTTAAAGTCCAGAAGCCTGTTTCTCTCTGCACTCCCATCGTGGAGCTGGGTTATCGCTTCCCACGCTCCTCCGTGGCCACAGTGTCCTGACACTCGCACCACAACATGCTTTCCTGTTCTTTCCTACTGGCTGTGCTTCCCAGAAGCATCCCTTCACCATACTTTACTTCCTTCATAAGAGATAAATTGTCTCAGCAATGGTGACTAACAGCCTACCTCTGCAATTAATTTGGTTCAGAAAACAGATGACCTGCCACCCGTGTCACAACACAGCATGGTGCAAAAACCAACAGCCCACGTGTTTGCTTTTCATTTGAAAAGCTGCCATCTGATCTGCTAAAAGCTGAGGTTCACATCCTCCTCAGAACTGGTGCTCCTTTGTGATGACAGCCCATTTTCTGTCACTGCCTTTCCCTAAAGCCCCCCTCCATGGGGGTCAGATGTCTGCAGCAGCAGCTCCACCTCACAGGTACCAACACAGAAAGCACAGTCACATCCAAGGTACGGCTTACAAGATCATCAGTGCTGCCAGGGCTGTAGCTCTGATGGACACAGTATAACTGAGATGGTAACTGAGTACAAGAGAGGGCATTGGCATAACTTCTCTTACCAGTTTCCTATTCTGTAAGACAAGGGAATGAGGAATTAGAGAAAAGCCAGCAAAGCAAACTGCGCAGAAGCAGCAGGAAAAGCTGAATAAGCACAGACAACACAGTATGAAAAAAATGCAAAGAGCAAAGGAGAAAAACCCAAGATGAGTGCTGACCGGAGCACGGGCTGGCCCTGTGAGCAGAGACCTTGCCACCTGTTCGGTCCCCACCGTGCCGAGGACATGCTCCGCAGAGCAAGCTGAGGTCCAGAGGAGCATTTAACTCCAGCATCCTCCTCACCTACAGCTGGCTTGGGTCAAACAGGAAAGCCATGCATTATTAGCTGCTTCTGCTAGGTCATTCCCACCTCTGGCCACCACACGGCCTTCAGGTGCATTTGCTGTAAGGTCTCAGATCCTGACTCTGTAACCAACACCAAACCACGAGCAAGATTTCCCTGGAGCAGGGTGGGGGGAATCTGCAATTACCTAAATTGCCTTAGAAATCAGACTTGTGAATAAGGATGAGCTGATGCATGGGACCTGGTTTACCCAAGATCCAAGCAGACAACTGCGGTGGGAACACAGAAGATATTTGTTAGCACAAGGAGCTAGAGGACAAAAGTCTAGCAACATGTTTGATGCTAGTTAGCTCTGCACGAGCAGAGTACAGCTGCATGTTACAGAAGCTGTTTATGTGACAGAGGAAGGGATGTAAAACCAGCAGGAGATGGAATAACAGCAGGGAAAACGCTCAGAGCCTGAGCCTCAGTACATCAGGACTGCGCAACATGCTGCTCATCACAAGAGCGGCCCACCCAGCACTCACCAGCTCCAGGCTCCTGGCATCAGGAGGTATGCAAGATATCATTTAAGTCAACTGCTGTCAGAACATACTGCTGCTCTGTTCATAAGTAATCTCTCTTGCCTGCATCCTGGATACGGTGGGGTTTTTTCCTCAGAACCTCCTCACCTGCCCAACAGCTGGACAGAACCCAACATCTCATCCTTCTGCACCTAAAGTAAGTGTCATACTGCAGATTACATCTAGTCTGGCTCTCTGTATTAAGTTTTGGATCAAGGCCTATTCAAGCTGCATTTCAATTCAACTCAAAGCTGTAACACTTAACACTTTCTGTACACAGACATAAAAGACAACACAAAGCAAAAAGAACTAGATTCCTGGTCTTTATTCTGTTAACTCCTAACAATTCTGCTGTATTCGGATTGTGTGCCACAGCTATGAACTCCAGCAAGGGACAGGCTACTGGAGTGAAACTGTTCTCACAGCCCAGTTTGTGTCAGAGCGCTAAAAACCACACAATACTGGATGGCTTCACTGAAATTCTTCCTCCTCTAAAGCTTGGATCATCACACTCCACCTCACAAGTCAGCACGGGCTCTGGTATGATATCAGCAGGGCCAGGACACCGCTCCTCAGGCTGCAGACGTCCCAGGGGAGCTGGGAAGACAGCAAGGATGTTTGCATCTCACCATCTAAAGGTCCATGCTGCAGACAGAGCAACGTACTTTCTTGTTCACCATCATTTGCAAGAATACTGCTTTAGATACCAATGACACATGATCTGATTCACATTCATTTAGTGGTACATACTCTTGTATCGATCCAACATCTAAAATCTGTTTCTAATCATGCAGCCAGTAGGATTTTTTTTAAACTCAATACCAGCAGCTACTGTTGAAGAGATGCTGCTGGCAAAGGTAATGAAAGCCCTAAGGTCCCCTCAGTTGAAGCACACTCTTTACCATTTCAAGGCATATAGAGTGATTCATGGAAAGGAACAGAGCTCCAGAGTGGTACTAAATATAGCAATAGGCCTGCAGATACTACACTGACTCATAAAGCACCTGCTTGTAAGCGATGCCTTTTATCTCTTTAGATGTCCGTCTACCACCCCTGTTTAAATATACTGCATCCTGCGTCTCTCGTTCCTTTCAGGATGATGTTTGCCCTTCCACGGAATGATGTGCCCCTCTGGTAGAGGCACTTCAGCTATATGGATGCTACGTAATTGTTTCCTTTTGTTCATGTCACAATACTAATATACAAGAAATATTTGAATTTATATAAAACATAGACAGTAAGTTGCTTGACTCCTAATCTGGAACTCTGTTGTAGATTCATGGCTCAGCAGAAATTCGGCGAGGCCCTATGTATAATAGCTATGGCATTTAAAATCTGTAGTCTTTTCAGCCAGAAAGAGTTACCAAGGTGCTGCAGTTTCAAGTGGCTGAGGAGGATGGGGTTTCAGCCATTACTCAAGTATCACCCATCGCTCCCAGACAGTTTCACATGGAGAACTCATTCAACTAGAGCAAAATGGAAAACTGCTTTAAAGAGAGCACCAGCTACTGTCTTACAAAGACACTATGTTTGCATTACCTTCTGGAGACATAAGATCTGAAACCACACTAATGATCTGTTCCTGAGAGAAGCAGATGACCTGTAAACCCATCAGACCAGGTGGTGGGCAAGTGTGGGAAGTTCCTCCAGAAGAAAAACTTCTCACAATGACTAAAACCAGTGGGGGAAGCCAAATACCCTACTCCTCCACAAAAAAAAAAAAAGAAACTAGCAAAGCTGAAACTGGAGCAAGCGTCTACAGAAAAAAGTGCTACTATTAAATTCACAGAACTGGTAGAAACCACCCTGTTTTAACTGTGCTCCTTCACGGTCTTCAGTTATGTCAGAAAAAGTGATGAAAGTCAAAGCACTCCTAGAAGTAACTGCTGATGCCCCATCTCTGCTTGAGCTTATCCATGTTTTGTTGGCCATTGTTGATACCAGCACGGGGCATTATTATAAACCTCTTCAGTACCTACCCTCAAAATTAACCCCAAACGATCCTCACAAGAACTGGGGAGCATTCCTTGATTCTGGGCTGCCCTATCGTCTACCCGCTGTTTGCGCAGGTAATACTCAAAGGCTTCTTCCTCTTTGAATCTTCAAAGGGAAACTGTATCAAACAAAAGGACAGAGTGCTAACATCACTCTGGTGTCAGAGTCCACAGCAGAGAAATGAGTAAGAATGACATCAAACACGGAAAGAGGAACTTCTCTCACTTCCTCCAGAAAGTTGAGTGAGTATCTCTAGGCACAGTCATCCATGCATCCAAAAAAAACCCATCAACCTCAATAAGAAAATCAAGATGGGAACATCAGAAAAAAGTTTAATAAGTTCCTCCATATGCCAGCCACCATGGCCAAGAAGCTTCTAAAGTGCCTTGCAGTAAAGTACATTTTGCTTTCTCAGGCTTATTACTGCTTCATTGTGGTCTGCTACCAAGCAATACTAGATTCAGCTTGAGTAAAGGTGTAAGAATCTGGCTGTAAGAGTTAATTTCGGTCCTCACTTCCCAGATTGCTCTGGTTTTACATCACTACTCTTGACCCAAGAGCCTTGCACAATAGGCAGATATATTTCCTACCCTTCCCAGTACCAATAGTCCTGCTGAAATAAAGCTTTTTTTGGTTTTGTTCTCTTACAGCCTTCAACATTAATTCATGACAAACACGTCCCTCCTTAATGCCTTTCTGAAAAGCAGGTATTTCTCCTGTAATTTGTCTTTCAGCTTCCCCAGCCACTGGCAACTACTAAAACTCAAACCCATGCTTTGATGGAAAGGAAGTTGAACGCTATATAGCGGTTAAGAATTAACATGCTAATCAATTTTACAAAATAATTTAATCTAACATTACAATCAGTGGTGCTGATCGTCTCTGGGATAGGAAATTGCAAAAGGACAATTAGAATCACTTCTGCAAACAAAATCCTTTGTCATTAATTAAGGTAAAGATTAACTGTCAGCTGGGTTTACTAGAGGTAAGTTCCAGATTTACCTGATAATGGTCCAATGTACATCATCCCAGCGCTGTAACGGGACACTGGGCAGACATCTCTGGGCTGGCAGTGTCTAAGCTCACCTGCCACTTTTGAGGCAACGCACAGCAAAAACCTAACCTTTAGCTGACATTGAGAAAACAAGTCATCCCAATTTTGATTGCTCAGTCAACACAAGTTGTTTGTAAACTCTCTCCTAACCTTACATCTTGAAAAATGCCAATTTGGAGGAAACAGACTACCTCATATCCATGTCCTTGTTGGCTGAAGTCACAATATTGTTAGAACTGATACCACTCAAAATCTGCAGGTGAGAGTAGGAGAGACTGAGCAAGTCAAAAGCACTTTCCATCTGAATGTTGTACCTGTCACGAGCAGGCTCGTACCCTCTGAACACGCCTCCCGGCACCGCGACACAAGGCGGCCAGGGGCTCATTCGGCAAGCCTACGCTGCTGCTCCAAGTGCCGGGCGTCATGCTGGAAACCCTTCTGGTAAATAACCTTTTGGGTCAGATGTTAGCATTGCACTCTGGTTAATTATATCAGTGGGAGGATATTAATAGCAATTCTTACTTCATAACCATTCATTTCAGACCAAGAGCTTTCACTCCAGCAATGTATCTGGCTGCCAGCTTTGAACTCACTATTTATCACAGTCCAGGGGCACTACAGATGTTTAATAAGTCCAGGCCCAATCCTTTCTATCTCATAGCAATGCGCCTGTTGCCTAGTGCAAAGTCAATTAAATATATTACTGTTGATTACATAGCCTACAGTTCAGTGCTTGGTACGTAGGGAGGGTTGGCTGCATCCAGCGAGATGTTCTCCCTCGGTACCCGAGAAGGTTCAGAGCCTCAGTTTGAAAACACAACACACAAGGAAAGAAAAGAACTCCTGTTGCAGCCAGCTTTTTTCTCTAACATCTTGCTAAAATACAAACCCTTGTACAAAGTGATACTATATCCTTACGTCGCTCAGGAAGCGTAACTTGCAATACGCTGTTTTTTGCCAAGATGGTTAGAAGTCAGCCAAACGGAGACTTTAAGCTCAGTGAGGTCCCACCATCTTAACTGTGCTGTATGAGCCAGCCAACACCTGGACAGCAGCACAGGTGAGAGGAGACCATCCTGCCTCTTATCGCATGCTCAGCAAGCACAAGAACTGCACGAGGCACTTACAGGAATGATGCATCCTGCTCAAGGTCACGCACTGACCTGGCGTACGGCCTCCGAGACAGCCCCCCGCCTCTCACAAGAGCTCGATGTGGCATCAGCTTCTAAACCTCTCAGAAACCTGCGTATCAGACTTCAGCTTGAAGTCCCAGCAAGGTGTGAATTATCCCACAGTGGCCATCTAAATCTCCATCACACACACTAGGCATTTTGTGATGATAATACCTACATTGTAGAGCCTTCTTCCAATAGTAAAAAAAGACATAATGTTCAGATCAGTAAGGTTTATACCTTACTGTTCTCTCAGACAGTTAGGATTTCAATTTGTGAAACAAAATGGGTATGGGTATATCCCCACTACCTGGCTTCTCAGAGCACAGGATTTACTGCTCTGCCTCATGTTTCTAGTTCATGTTATAGCTGGAGGAGGCACTTGTTGCTCGCAATATGCACTAGCGTATCTTTTCCCTTTGAATGAGCTTTCTGGAAAACAAGATGCAGTTGCAGGAACAATTCCTTACCCAGATTCGCCTAATGATGTACAGTGCTTCTTAGATGATTCCAGTGTCAGAAAACAAGATGGAATGAAGGATTTTAAGGGATGCAAGGATGGAAAGCATGGATGGGTATCCATAGAAAGAGCTATAATTCCCTTGGGCAAATTTCAATAGCACCATTGAACTGTCTCTGTGACAAAAGAAACCTAACAAAAATTCCCTGCAAAACCACTCTCAAGAAAATGCCATGCTTTTGACAGAACTGTTCAAATGCAAATACAGACTTCAGACCATCCGCAGGCTCTGCTGACTTCAGTGAGAGATAAAGCTCAGTTCACACAAGCAGAGATCAGACCCAGGAATCAGCCAAACAGCCATGTGGGAGACAGCAGGTAGAAGCAACCTTTATGCCTTGAAATTTTAAAAGTATGAATCAAAGACCAGTGAAATCAATGGAAGTCCAAGGATCTCACTGGGCTCTGCAGAGATGTCCAGTTCCATGTAGCTCACTCCACACAGCTTCTGAGTTGCTGGTTTCTGTATGCACAGCCCCATCCCAGAGACTCTGCCCTGCCTGCCTTGGGCGAGAGGAGCAATAGGCGACAACAACTGAGGGAGAGAAGGCAAGGAAACAGCCACAGCCAGGTCTATACATTTTGCAGTTTACTGCAAATATTAGCACGTGAGACACATTCAAATGCTTTCTGCTTATGCCGATAGCAGCCTCAAATCACCAGTTAGTGGTCTGAAAAGAAAGTCGTGGGAAGGATGGAGCCATCTCAGCATCCCTCCCCACCTCCCCCACGGAGGGCTCGTCTTGAGCACAGCCTGCTGCCATCGATGTGGCTTGCATTGGTGTTTAGATCATACAAATACCAGCATCTCCTGCTGACACAGGCATGCAAGTTGAAAATTATCTTTGCTCTTTCTTGACGTGACATCCGCCACAGACCCAGTGTGTCTCAGTGACAGCAGCAGAAAACAAGCAGTGTCAGTACTGGTGTGAGCTGTCTCCGCTACAGCTCCGTACGATGGTCCAACGCCTGTTAAACCAGGAAGGAGGATGTTAAGATTCACAGGGCTTTTTGTGACTTTGTTCTCCAGGGCTTCAAAGGGTAAAAGGAAAATTGGGATTTCAGAATCACTCAGTGCCCAGCTGAGCACAAAGTCAAGCCATCAAATTTTCAAGTCAATTAACACAGCAGGAGGGCATTGAGCACTTCTGAAAAAGTGTCCCTTACTTAACGCCTGAGTGAAAACTGGGCTCTCTGGAACTGAGTCGGAGCTTTCAATAGCCCTCTGAGTTATGCTTCATACTTAGAAAAATGGGTTTGCTGTTAGTGAAATGTCATATTGAGTAATGTCTGCCTAAAGCAACTGGTTGGGCCAAAAAAATCTTCCAAATTCCCATCTTCAAAAAGACACATAAAGCATTCAGAGAGCAACTCCAAGTACAGTCCCAATGGCCAAGCTCTGGTGACACACCAGGAAGAGGAAGGGGGAAGGAAATTACATGTCAACTCATCCACCACTCAGTCTGCACAGCTTTTTCACACTTTCTGTTACCCAGAGACATGTTTTGATTTGTTTCTTTCCCTAGAGACAAAGCATTTACCATAGATGAAATTCAAACAAAACAAAACTGGCAAAATACACACCAACTCAGGAAATCTTGTTTCAGGAAACCTTGGCCAGTTCTTCAGCTAATATAAATTGCATCCTAGCAATGAAGAAGTGACAGTTTCAGCAACTTTCTGGCACTTTCAGTATTAAGAAACAAACATGAAAAAATCATCACGATTACATCATCATTCCTACTAGTCAGTAAGAGTGCCACCACACTATCTCTACCCTCATTCTCCATACCTTAGCAGTCTTTGCCACTACTGAGAGAAGTTGGGTTGGGAAAGTCCTTTTTAACCCAAAAGCTTCACGCATACAGCAGATCCTTCCAGAAGACTTGCCTGCGTGAAAGAATAAGGTAGTTCCTGTTAGCAGCTCATTTTAATCTAAATCAAAACACTACTGCTATTGAAGCTTCTGGATTTAGGGCCCAGTGGTGACCAATCAGAGAGGGCAGATCATCTACCAGTCTCCCTGGCTTCCTAAAACCTTTGATCATGACTAGAGCTGGAAATCATCTTCCCACTCATGAGGTTTTTGAAAGCCACACAGTGAGGCAGAGGACAAAGTATGGACATACACCAGAGCCTTGACTCTGCTGCTGCTTGTCTAGAGAGTCACAGCATCAAGCGCAGCTCCTGCCCCTCCGTCATCAGCACCAGCATGCTGCTCCACGCTTCTGAAGAGAGCACACTTCCAGAAGAACCAGGAAGAATCACCAAACCCACCTCTGTGCTTGGGACCAGCACGTTTCATGCTGTGCTTACCAGATCCTTTGCACACATCTAGAGTCAGCAACAGCTCTGGCTAAGAAACACAGCTGAACAAAGGTTTTAGAGTATGTTTTAGGATAACAGCAGATGATTTAGAGCTCTGGCATGTTTTCATAGCAGGAACAATGTAGACAATTAACTATTTTACAGGCATAAGATGTAATCAACTTTTTGACCACTTGCGCTCATTCAAATTCAAAGAGCAATTAGTTAATCTGTTAATATTTCTTGACCTACTCACAGGTAAAAAAAATCAGGGAGATGTTCAAAAACAGAATCCAACTTCTTCCATAAACCATAAGGGTTATTACTGCTGCTTCTGTTTGGCTTTACACGAGGGGAATGAAACTGTTTATGAAATTCTACAGCCCACTGTTCCATTCGCTCCATTTATGGAATTTTAGGAAATGTACTCCACCCCAAAAGTTTCCTTTTTCAGAGTATTCCACTTAAATCCTCTCAGTCTTAAAATTGTTCTAGAAATGAAACAGACAAATGATGGGTGCTGGACAGGAATGCACCCCCCCACCATGTGCTGTCAACTGGCAGAAAGGGAGCGCATCTCCAGAGCAGCGGGTGTCATTCTGGGGACGGGATTCACGGTACAGCAACTGAGTTATGTACCTGAGAATCCACGAGCAGGGCTGATTTCTTAACTTCCTGCGATAGGCAGTGGAAGTATGGAAAGAAAGGCCGCAGGGCATTCCTGCTGGGGAGCTGCTGAAGTTAGAGGATATGGCCTGAAACCCTAAGCACAGCTGATTACATGCCTCCAGCAGATAAAGGTGTGTGCACCAGCTAACTCTCCATCCATGGAAAGAGATCAGGGCTTTAGCTGTAAGGAACAGAAGAAGCCACAGCCAAATCAGGCACTCTTTCCTCCTTGTCTCCACCTTCTCAGGCAGCATTGCTGACCAAGACAAACGACTCACTGTATCCTTTCTAATGACCGTCTATCCCACAGCTGACATTTTGTTAAACTACAGCCACTGACATCTCCTCAGGGACATTCTAATGATCAATTAAATTTGTAAGCTGTGGCTGCTGAACCTCATCCTAGGAAGACTGGCAGAGGACGAGCATCAAGAAAACAAGGAAAGCAAACAGAAGTTAAAAACAGCAATCTCATTTTACCCTGGGGAAAAGGGAGTGCACGATCTCCAAACCATACCAGATTAACATTTGGAATCAACAGCTGGATTATCTTTAGTTAGCACCTCCAGGCTGTGGAGCCAGCTTGTCTGTTGCATCTGTGATAACTGTGCTTTACAAGACTCAGCCAAGAATGGATGGGTCTCAGAACAGGATTTTGCTTTTTTTTTTAAAATCACAATCTTGATACTTTAGCAGAAGATAAAGTGTTTGAGATGAGATAATGTTACCTGGGCTGAAATAATGCTGGCAATCAGGAGCACAGGAGAATGCTCGATAGCAAAACAGTGGCCAAAGAGTGAGGAAACTGATATATTTAAGACCGTACTCTGTCCCACCGTGCCAACCAAGCAATATGTTACAGAAATGCATTTAATATACTTAAAGTACAGTTTTTAGAGTAAGCAGTCGTAAAATACAGTTACTTAAAATGCCACCTGACCAGAACTCAGGATCCGCCAGTAACAGTCCATTATTCATCCACAGTTCTCAATTTGTAGAATTAGACACAACTGATACCTTTAATTACAGAATTAAAGATACTGAAATATTAAATCAGCTATTCAGTTTACTAAAGCCACTGTCACACGGTTCAGATGCTGCTACTGAGGTCCCCAGAGACTGCACTTCTTTCAGGGATGGACCTTTACCAAAAGCGCAGTTGAGTGCTCAGACCACTTACTCTCAGAGCATTCCTTGGACCAGCTTTTCTAGCCACGCGCCAAATGTTTCCACAGTTCTCTAGGACTGATTTCCTGCAAGATCTCGAAGAAAACTTCTCAGCATGAACCAGCTTTTCCTGGGAGAGGCATTGTTCCTTGCACAGGACCATGGCACCAGTAAAATCGCTACCAAACAGCCTGTCCCCTGACTTCTTCCAGCTTTCTGATGAAACACAGCTTCTGGGGCAGTGCGAGGTTTACAGTCTGGCATGTTAAGAAACAAAATCAATGAGAGCAACCCACACCAAAAGGCCCTGTTTGCCCAAGATCTGGACTTTAAGAGGTGGCACATCTATTTCTGCACTTCTCAGGAGCAGACATGCTGCGATGAGCTCACAGGACTGGCACAGCCAGCTGTTCGGAGTCCGGCTGTGCCAGTCGTTCCGAACCGGTACATTCCTGCCGCGCAGACAGCTCGTCCCGCCTGCACACACGACTGCGTGTTCCACACAAGCCACACGCGGGGTTCAAATCCAGGACCCAACATCAGAGGTGTACGACCTAAGGCCATCTTGTTTAACTTGTCAGACAATCATTCCTCTTGAACCAGGCTACGTTTCATCTATTTTGTTAAACTAGTAACACTAGTACTTCGAAATACCAAATCCCACATGGGAAAACTTGGTGTATGTGGTAGGAAATCTTTTGTTTGGTGCATGTGCTGACTGACAGAAGTGCTACGGCCCAGGGCCACAGCAGGTCTGTGACTAAATTAGGGTGAAACACCACCAAACGATTGATTTAACACTTGAACATTAACCTGGAAAACTTGGAAAGCAAAAAGGGGTTGATAGCCAGGGCTCTTACCAGAACAGTTATAAGAACGAAAAGGAGAAAACGGAAAAGAGAAAGAGAAAGAGCTCTCACCACCCTCGGATGCAGGGATGACCGTGACCGGTGGCCCCGGGTCCCTCCCGGCGGGCACGTGGCGCCCTGGCCCGTGGCGTTCGCATCCCCGCCGCCGCCCCTCGCCCCTCCCCGCCGAGCGCTGTGTCCCGGCCACGGCCGCTGCCCCCCCCCGTCCCGTCCCGTGTGACCCGGCCGCTGCCCCCGCCCCGCAGGCGGGCCCGGGGGCTGTGCCGAGCGTACACGGTGACTGGCACCCCTCTGCAGAGGGCAGAGCTGGGGACGTGCGGTGAGAGCGCAGTGCTGCATCCCAACGCCTTTAACAAAGTCAGTGGGACATGCGTTCCTTAAATCAGTTTTCAGCTGTAGTTCTTTGTGCCCAAAAGGTTTTTCAAATCTTTTTGACTGGAAAAAGATCACAAACCCATTACCTGCCTAGCTCACAGCTGATTGCTCTCAGACTGGTGTCTGACTCCTCAGGAGGCCTGGAAACCCCCACTGGGCACCCATCCGCACCTTTACCCCTGCAAACAGCGGTGGAGACCTGCCCCCACATCCTTCAAGTCTTAGAAAAGTCCAGCCCAAAGGTTCTTTATAATGTCAGTCCTTTGGCAATAAAGTTAGCAGCTGAATCAATACTGAGCTGACATGGGAGCTGTCTTAAACCTGAACGATGGATTTATTGCACCGAGTTCATGATAGATAGAGTGCAACTTGTGCAGACAGGCATCTTTGGCCTGTATCCATCTATGCTAAAAGCCAGTAAAATTTCAGCTGCTGTCAGTTCCTGATGACTGTCCATATAGCGCACAGAAAAATGGGGTCTCAGCCTAACAAAACACCGCTGAATGCTTGCCCACAAGGCACACAACACCTTGCTCCTGTTCTCCCCCTTTCATAGGCGGGAACAGAGGCATGGAAAAACTACGAGCCTTCCCCAAGCCTGATCAGCCTTCCTCCAACAGAAAAGAACAAAGGGGAAACCAGGAAACACCACCTCTTCACATCCACGCTCGGAAAACTGGAAGAATGCTGGCTGAATTGCTGTTCAGGTATTCGGATAGGACATTCACACACCCCCTCCGCCATTTAAAGTGCAATGGCCCGTGTCTAGAACATTACCTCCACGGCAGAACAGAGTCCTTGGTGGGGGAAGAAAGCAGCAATATCCTCAGCTGACACCACCACAAGGAAAAAGAAGACATTATAATAGGGGTGATATTAGACCAAAGAGCATCAAGAAAGAAGCCTCTATTAGAGATGATTCAACAGTTTTTAGAAACCTGCTCTCAATGGACTTCACTTCATGCCCTAAGGCACTGCAGTAACTGCAGCTTCATGTGCTTATTCAGCATTCTTAAACTTGTTAACCCTGCATAGGCCCAGTTCCCAAAAACCTGACAAAAAGTCAAGCTGAGGTAGCTCCAAGAGTATCATCATCCCACCAGTGATGAAATAAGATAGCAGTGCCAGCTGATTGCAAGGTTTTATTATGTAAAGCTCTTTCCTATCTTGGGAAAAGACTGAAGCACCTGTCACACTACATTACTAAAAGCAAGGAAGTGCCATATTACGTTTCCTTCTGTATTCTCCTGTTAGCAACAGGCAGTACCTCTGCATAGCCTTTTCTTTTCTCCATGCACTGTAACATAGCTGGAACGGCACTTTAAAGTAGCAGCTTGCACAAATTCCATTTTAGCGTCTTCAAACATATTACAGATGTACTGAAGGACTGAGCGCTGGAAAGAGCCAAGCTTCTCCCCATCCCCACCTCCTCCCTGCTGACCTCACTTAAGCCCTGCCACTGCACACACAAGCATCCCACACCATCCGCCTTGTGCTCCCACTCGGTGCCTCAGTACCAAGACCAGGACACAAGTACTCTTCTCACCTCCTAAGATAAAAGCAGAGAAGTTGAGTGGGGTATATTAACAGGTCTGAGTACTCAGATACAATACTAGTGACACAGATAACAGAGAGGGACTTAATCTTGTCACAGGTGGTTAAGAGCACACTTCCAGCAATGAAGCAGCAGGTAACTGCTGCGGTGCCGCACTGGCTGCCTTTAGCTGGTAGCACTATAGCTTGTCTGTTCACGGGACCGCAGGTTTGGAACGCAGCTGCGGGCAAGAAAACAGGAGGGCATGGCATGGTGTTTCATATACCAGGGCAGCAGCACCACCACTGTAGGTAACTGAAAAAGACAGAAACCTTGTTTGTGCTTTGTTCTGCTAATAAAATTAGTAAATCTATGTTTTGCTCCTAGAGAAAGATTTCTTGATATGGTCAGACAAATACCTCAGTGTAGGAAAGAGACACACAGGACAGTCAGGTGTCTAGCAAGCCCAAACCAATCCCTCCTGGCTAGGAAGCTAAATGTGAAATCAATTCTAAACAAGTTCAGTGCTCAGAAGTGCTCTTCAGAGGATCCCAAAACGTGCATTGGTCAAAATAAAAATGATTCAATTATCTCTGTGTGCTACTTGATTTGTTCAGATCCTATCAGCTGATGTATGGTCTAGTTTAATTCTTTGAGGTGTATTTAAGGGAAATAGTACCAAACCTCTCACATTTAATAGGCAAATAAACCATAACATAGTATGTTAAACATTCTAATGAGAGTTTGCATACTTATTTGCAGCTATTCCTTAGCAGTTAGCATTTGAGCAATGTTTGTGTGTGAATTTAAAGAGCAATTGAGTTATACTCTGGAGAGAGATGTGGTTTAGTACTCAAAACTATGTAGCTATGTATGGAAGTACATCTTAGATCTGTGAGGTCCAGAGAAATGAGAAAATATATACTAATACATTGTTAAAAACACTAGAGAAATATGTAGTATTGTCTGAAGCCCACTGTAATACATGGCAGTCTGGAAGATATAATTGCTGCTAAAATCTTGACAGCAGCAGTGAAGCTAACAGATTAAAAAAAACAAGCCTCTGACATTTGAGCTAACAGCAAAGTGTCTTAGCACACACAGTTCTTACCCATCCAAACAGTCTGTTAAGTGACCTGGAGGAGACCTGGCTTCTGTTTAACACTGGTGCTAACACACTCACTGACTTCAGGTGCGTCACCTCACCTCCTTGCACTGCTCTTCATTTTTATCCATTTCATTGCATTTCATCCACTTTCCCCAAAGTTCTTTCCTGCCCAGGAACCCCAAGGCAAGGGTGCGCAGACACTGCCCCGGTCATTGTATGTTAAGGGCAGGGCTGGACATCTTGTTCTCTGTTGACAGAGCCATTTCCAACTTCATCCGCCGCCACGCTCAGCTCCGCATTGCCTTCTCCCCCTTCTCTTACTCCTGTGTGACCAACACTTGCCAGCTGCCTCTCCCAGTCTGTGCTCAGGGACCCCGTTAATTAAAGAGTCACTGCTGTTGAAGAAACAGGGTTTCACTGGTCAGTCCTCACCTACCAGCGTGATTTTTATTCATTGTGCAGCTTGCCTGCCAATTCATTAACACAGCAACTGCCTGAGATTCACTGTGGAATACAATTTAATGCTATATAATAGCCTTTATCCACAGAAGACAAGATAATCATCGGCTGTCTTTTCACTGCCGACTGTCTCCAATTGCAGAAGCCAGCAAACGGGTAAGAATTTACTCTTCCTTCTGTAAAGGCAACTGGCAGAGTCTGCCTCCAGCAGCAATACCCTGCTCACACCAGCCTCGCAGGCTCAGGCTCGCCGGTGTCGCTGCTGCACACTCACGCAAGCCGTAGCCAAGCAGAAACCACAAAAACACCAGTGGCTGCTGGCAACCTGTATGACACAAGGCGACACATGTACAACCTGTTGATTTAGGGCCTGTCCAGCACAAGAGAGATGCCCAGGCAAACGTTTTGTGCTGTCAGCAAGGAGCTCTGGAGACAGAGGTGCTGATAGACACAGATGCCCATGCTATAGACTTCATAGTCTCGGCACTAGAAACAGCTGGAGTCCATGCCCTCTGTGGTCCCACGCGTTCAGGACGTGGTACAGCCTGTAGCAGCCACACACGTATTCATAGCTGAAGGGAGTCAAGTTTAAAACCAAACCTGCAGACAAACATGAGCCCAGTTCCACAGCCCTGCATCCCAGCCGCACGGGCTCTGCAGTCCTCCTTCCATAAATGAGCTCAGAAAGCACCAAGGAGGAAATCTCAGGTGTTTTAGAAAGTTGTCCAATTCCAAAGTAGAAGCTAAGGTTAGTTAGCCCATCTCTCAATTCATCTTCATTTATGATTAATTCTGAATTACTTGATCTCATCTTAAAAATTATTCCTAATCCCTCTCTTTGACTTGGGTTAACTGTCACTGCTTCTGTCATGACATTGAGGGACTCCAAGATGGACCAAGACTACCTCAGACAAAAGCCTAAATAAACAAAGAATGCCCCCGAGGATCCTGTTATCCAAGTGAATGCCATCTGTGCCAGGATAATGTCGTTCCCAAATCCCTCGTGTCCCCGCCCTGGAGTTGGCTTTCCTGCCCGTTACTCCCCACCACCCGTATGCAAGCACAGATGGCTGCCGACTGCCCCACCACCTCGCAGCTGCGGTGAGGCTGGCAGCCAGCCGGCCTTTCCTCCGCCCGAGCACACCGAGCCCCTGCCCACCCCATGCCCCTGCCCCGCAGACATCGGGCGCCCCGCGGGAACACAGGCAGCTCCACGAACAGCCAAGTCGTTAAACACAGGCTGCCATCCAGGATGGAGATGCACATCCAAGACAGCTGCTCTCCTAACATCCTCTTAGCCTTTCACATGCCTCAGCCAGCTTGTTTTCCAGATAAAATTGTTTCCTTTCATTTGCTTTTCATTTCCAGCTCTTTTCCCATGCAAATCCTTGTAAAACCTCCTGTAGAGAATGAGTTTAATTGCACACTCTGTCTTTCTGCCTCGGGGGAAGTGACAGCACTCTGAGCTCAGCATCAAGGGCAACATGAAATATTTCAGGACACAAGAAAAACCCTGCAAGGCTTACTTCCAAGCAGCTTTAAAAGACCAAGTGCCAGAAAACTGGTATTTTTCCTGATTTAACATCTCAGTCACGGTTTTCTCACGCTGTTTGTTTAAAAGCCTGAGCCCCTGTTCGACCCTCGTTACCTGGCTGGATGCTGTGGTTTGGAGCAGAGGAGAGGGCTGGCCCAGCTGCAGGCGTTCCTCTCCGCAGCCCGAGCAGGTGCTGCACAGCACAGAGCAGGGTCGCACGAGGGCTGCGCACGCTCCCACCACCACTGCCGCAGCCCCGGGAAGGCGAGCGTACGGCAGCGCCAGAGCCAGGGCCGCCCCAGCCACATCACCAGAAAAGCCTGGATACCGCAGCTGAGAAGACGCAACACAGCCACAAGAACCTGTCAGCTCTGCTCTGAAGGTCGGAGGCTGGAATAAGTTACAGGGAGCTCAGCCGGCTCCCCCGGAAGGGGAGCTTCACCATTGTCTTCTTGGCTCTGTTACGCTAAAAATAACGCCAGCTGAGAGTGATGGCATACTTACTGTCTCCCTCTGTTTATAAATATTTTAACAGCCTTGCTACCTAAATGCCTGAATATTGTGGAATATCTGTTTTAAAACTCACCTAAGTGACACAGAAGCAGACTTTTGGTGGAAGTAGCAGCAGATCTTAGCATGACATGGCTACACATTTTTCATTTAATGGAGTGTAAATGTTTAATTACATCGGGGATAGCCACAAGGACTCCTTAGGCCTGTGAAGGCAGCCAGAGGCAATTTAGCACCTGGCTCCTAGTACAGTACGAAATGGAACTAGACATCTGTGCGTAATAAAATAGGCAAAACCAGCCATGTTCGATGTCCAATTCACTTTGTGACTATTGACTGAGGCTGAGCCACAGATTAAAATGAAGTATCCTCTTTTTGATGAGGAGCCTGAGATCTGTACCTCATGGGGCTTCTAAATTCCATTACCTTCTTATTTATTTTCATTCAGACATTTAAAATTTTATGCAGTCAGTATTAATACATTGTCAGAGGACTTATAATTTATCCAAGGAAACAATTTGACTACTGCAGAGCAAATACTGGCTGCAGCTGACTTTGCTGGCCAGAAACCCCACCACCAACAGCTGTTTGTGGTGAATTTCCTTACAGTGCCATAAAGGAAAGGGAAAGATTGCCAGCACTGTGCAAAGCAGTAACAGGGGAAAAAAAAAAATTGATGTTTTGCATCCAGTGGAAAGCACGAATTCTGATTTCACCAGTATTTTGCTCGTGGTATAGAGCTGGGAGGGGCACATGGAAGGGAAGTCCCAAAGAGGAGCAGTTCCAGGCCAGTTCAGACAGGAGCCATTTGTTGGCACACCACTCCCCAGTCAGCATTCAGAGCGCAAATGCAAATCCTTGATTAAACTTTAAGTAGTAACCCAGGGCTTTATTCTCCTGTATGATCCCTTCCACACTGTTTATTTTCCTCTGTCCTTGCTGAAATCAGGACCCAATTCCCCATTGTGCCATAGTCCACAGAGTGACTTGCTCTTTCAGAGATGCTCGGTGCACAGAGGTGCCGGCCTCCCAGCTGGCAGGATGGCCACACTGAGTCTGCACCCAGAAAACGCTGGGTCAGAGGCAGGGGACCCTACACCCCTAACGCCCTTCTGTCCCACCACTGCATCTTAATGCTGCCACAAGCATTTTGCACAGGTAGCAGTGACAGCTTCAGCAGTCCCTGTGCACGTCACCATTAGCCTCCCATGCAAACAGCAATGGGACTGATCGCCGTTGAAGAAGGTTTGCTTATCACAGTCAGTTCCCTGCAAAAGCTCATGCTGCTACAGCCCTCGCACACAGAAATACCTGGTAGCACTCCATCAAGGGAAGCAGGGGGCAAGACTGTTTTCACAGCAAGATTGCAAGCTGCAGGTTTACCCCCAAACAGTCCACTTCTCTGGAGCCAGAAGAGGAAAGCTGCTTCCTAAGAGGCAAATCACAAGGCTCGGTTTCTGCCTTCATGAAGGTTGTCACAGGGATGCCGTGATACAAGGAGTGGTGTTTCACTGCCCCCTGACTTTGGAGAATAAACGTACACGCAGTAGCACCGTCAGATTGCTTACTGCCATGAAACACAGCAACACAGCAATTGCCCAGATGTCAGAAGTGCATTATGCACCATTAATTAATTTTTGTTCTAAACTGCTTCATTGATATGCATGATGCTACATGCAGGACATACATCCTGGGCCTACATTGTTCTCCTTTGCAAGCTCGGGGAGATTTGTAATAATGAACTCTGCATCACAAAGTCTTCGTCTGCTTACTGTGAATCAAAATTGAGTATTAGTTATCCTGGAGAAAGGAACAGAAGAGGTGCGTATGCCATTCAGTCATACTAGACACCACGACTGTCATTTACGATGTGGGAATTACCTCCAGTGCTATGCCAACGGCAGCGGGGTGGGCTCAAACCAGGCATCGCTGTGGCACTCAGCTTTCCTGGCTTTTGGTGATACTCCTGTCAGCTCCATTTGACTTTCCAGGACCATAATATTCTGGTTTTTCAGCTTATTCTGTGATTAATGATATGATCGGGTCTTCCAACATTCTTCCTAGCCCTCAGCCCCTCATTCCCTGCAGCATCACCAGTCATTAAGTGCACAATCTTGTAATTGGTGCTCTAAGAGTCCATCTCTTCCTCGTTATCCCACGAGTGCCACCCAGGTATCCCAGTGTCTTAGTGAAAGCCATATGCATGAAAATATTACATTTATCTTGTGTAGACACCAAACATACAGGGTTAAACTAGCACGTTACTGATAGATCTGATTGACTGTTTTCCATTTGCATCCCATCTTTAATCCCCCCGCCCCAAAATATGTTTTAAAGTATTACATACGATGGAAGTTAAAGCGTCAGTTTAGTTTAAATCACTAAGGATCAACTTGAATTAAACTGGCATAACCGACTTTAAAACAAAGTGAAGAACGTTTAGGCAGAATTATGAACTAATCCAAGGAAACATAAGATTAAACCAGCACAACCTTCAATATTAGCAACATCAAGATATGCTTATATGCAGGAACTGGTGTCAATGAAGACCTCTCTGAGTGCGTTAGAACAGTCTACAATAAGGAGAACACATCATCACTGTCTCAACAATTCCCTGTTCTCAGTTTTAGCTGCCAGTTTCCATCTCGGCATCCCCACCATGGGATGGCAGACAATGGCCAGTGCTCCAGCATCTCAGGAGGAGCCGTAGTCACCGGCAGGCAGTGACAGCAGTGCCATGGACCAGCTTCATCTACTAACCCCACTGACACCGTTTGCTCCAGGGCGGTTTTGTCAGGCTCCTCATGGACCACAGCAGCATCCCGGCACCTTGCCTGGGGCAGCCACACAGCCAGCCGCCCTCCACCCCGCTGTTACTGCCCACTACTCCAAAGTTACTCTCATGCAAGTGATGGGATTTTGTATACTTTACAGATTAAAATGTATTTTTATAGCTAGAACAAGCAGATACATAAACTGCTGGGGTTGTGACCAGTTTCCTTTACTTTGGGTTTTGTTGCCAGAATAAAAAAAAATCTTCTCTATACCTCGAAAAACAGAACAATGTACTTCTAATGGTGTAATTTGAACGCAGTAGTACTTAATAGAAAAGAAGGAAATTTAACAAGGTGTTATTTACCTCCTGTGAAACTTTTACAAAGTCAGAATCATAGTAATCATAGAAGTAACATAGAATCATAGAAGTAAAATTTTCCCTGTCACTTGAAAACATGAGTCACAATTTAGGCTTTTAGCAGATAAACAGATTTGGAAAACATCAGTAATATGTTTGAGTTACTCTTTGCACTCAATGCAAGGTTTCTTTGCTGAGAAACTGAATATATGGTTTCCCTCTACCAATACCAAAATATGCCCTGCTCTCACTACAGTTTAAGATTGGCTTTAGGCTGATTTTAAGCCAATTGAATTCAAGTCAGCTGGGAAGGCGTTTGAACTCAGCTGAAAATAACCACTTCTAAACTGAGCTAAGAAACCCTCTTTCAAGTTTTCCTCTGCTGTAATGGCACTACCACCTTATTCAGAAATACAACTCTAGTGAAAGGATTTATTTTACTTTTACAGCTTAATACCTAATGACTAAAACAAAAAAAAAAATCTATGGGGTAAGAGTTGGATACCATCATTAAGAGTTTGTGGAAAGACAGTTAAGGATGAATTTTGACAAGATCATTGCAGCAAGCAGGAGCCATCACACACACGTAAGGGAATTAAGGAAGCTAAGGTTTCTTGGAAAATTCCTCCCTTCCAGTTGCAATTTGAACAGGGTTTTTTTTGCCAGTTTATTTAATAAAGGAAGGATTGAAGTAGGAATTATATTTCCTGTGGACCTGTACTTATATAATTAAGTGCAAGACAATTTATTTCATTGTCAATGAGAAAAAGATAGTAGTGGGAAAATAATTTGTGCTAGCCAGTTGTTAACACAAAGCACTGCAATCACTGCCCTGCCTGAGCTCACCATTTCACCCAGAAAAAGCCATACAGAAATTACCTTAAAAACCAGTCATTAGCATTACAGAACCATTTCATCTATTAATCTATTTGCCTGTGTTAAAGTGCAACACAGGACAGAATATTAGCATATGAAAGCAAGTGCAGTACTGTTTCTATCTACTACTTTGAACCAGTTCCCTCTTAATCAGCCTTTCTCGCTCCACTAACTTCAGTAGCCATTGGCTCACACTGCTGATTTGGCTTATCGTACCAAACTGCAACTTATCTTGACTTGGTAACTCATTTACAGCCCTAGTTCCTGAGTCCTGGGAATACATCAAAACCTCAGCTTTCCACTGAGAAACACAATGCAAGTGTAGGCCTAGTAGTTAATACAAAAAAAGTGAAAGTGAGAAAAATTAAAAGGCAAATACAAAAACCCAAAAGATGCATTTTAAACCCCGAGACATTCAAGGCCTCTGTTCTGGTGCTCTTTTTCACATGTGGGCTTAAAGGTACTAGACAGATCCCGTACAAACTCACTACTGCATGGCGAGTCAGCTCTTGTTCACCGCAGCAAAGGACAAGGTTGGAAACACAAGCCACCAAGGTTTTGGGTCGTGGTTTCTTCTACACAAAGCTGCTCTGTTTACTTTGTCTGCCAGACACTGCTGCCTTTGTGAGATGAGCATAGCACAGGACAAATTCTTACATGGGTTTGGGGACTTTTCGATTATCCCTGTTCCTCCCAGCCACGTGCCCACGGCCACCAGCGCTCAGGTGGCAGAGCAGCCTGAGCTCCTGGGAACCCCCCAAGGCCTTAACACTGGGGTTTGGGGTGGGGGGCAGCTCACGGGACAGCAATGTGCGCTGCCACGCACCGCGGCACTGCTGGGCCAGGCAGCTCTCGGGCCCCAGTGAGGGCTCTGCAGGAAACCCTTAGGAAGGTGCTTCTGATGGAGCTAAGGTGTCAAAGCACTCGGGTTTCAAAGAAACTTTATAAACAGGTAGTACAAAACAGCACCACGTCAGCCCCAGAACGGCTCATCAAGCAGCTGTGAAGCTAAAGAGGAAAAAGTGATTCTGAACTGCTGTCCTGTTGCTAGGTTACCCCATGCTGGTCAAAGATTTTGCTGCTTTCCCTACTGACTTCATCCTGGAAAGCACACAACACACACATTCAGCTGCTACAAAAACCCACCCTAACCCTACCAAAGGCCAGTCGCAGTCTGACAGCTCCGTGTTTATAGAGCCATCGTGGGTTGCCCGCTGAAGGCAGTTCTTGCGTTGTCAGTGTGTACACATGGAATGTCCTGTGGAAAACAGTTTGGTAAGTATCCTGTCCATTCAGCTGTAGCTGATTGAGCATTTTGCCTACTGGCATTATCTAGTTTTAAACTTTGACACATCCATATGACAGTGCTGCAGAGAGGTCCACAGCTAAAAGCTCAGCTTTCAAAGTAATTTTTTTGGCGAGCTTTTAAGTGGTGAATACAAAGGATACCCTGCCTAGTCTTTCTTGGCTTTTGAGGACCAAAATCGAAGCCACTTACTATTGTTCAGCCACTGCTATTTTAGGAACACTGCTCTTCCCTCCTCTGAGACCACCAATACACAAGAAGAGGCAGGAGGTCACACCATCCTGCATGGTACAAGCAAGGTGCCTGGGAACACCAGACCTCAGAAGGAGCTGAATTCATGTCTTTTCATTACCAGGAGATGCAGAATTGTAGCCCCCAAATTCAGTGTGTTAGCAATGATTAACACAATACCTCTCACTGCCATTAGCCTCTCTGTACTTCACAGAAAGGACCATGCAGGAGTTACAGAAGATCCTGCCCATTATTCCCTCTGGATCTTTTAAAGACATGGAAAATTGACACCATCAAACCGAGTGGTGCTGTGTGCTGGATTTATGACCAGAACAGTGCTGATAAAGGGGGTTCAGCTGTGGCTGATCAGTGCATGACAGCATCAGGGCCCTCGCTGCCTCCGGGCAGGAGCAGCCGGCATACAGAGGCAGCATCCCCACAGGAAGGCGTCTGGGGATCGCTGCGCACGGTCGATGGAATGCGAGTCAGCAACACGATGGTGCTGCAGAACATCCGCTGGAAGGAATCTGAAGGGGAGTGATCTGAGGTCTCAGAAAATTGGTTAGGAAAAACAAGTGAAAGAACAATTTAGTCTAAAGAAGGTAAAACTAATGAGGTCAGGTACCAACGTAAAGGAGGGAAAAAGTAGCTAACATTAACATCAAAGGGCTCTTTTTGAAGGCATTCAGACATGCTACATATTATCAAACTGTGTCCACTTCCACCTGCACTGAAGGTTTAGTGACCCCACAATCCCAGTTTTCCCACAGCACAGGAAGCAGAGCCAGGCCCATGCCTCCCCAGGCCGGCACAGGGCATCCCTGCTCCCTCCGGAGCGCAGCGGCTGTTCCCACCAGCAAGGGCACTGAGCACCAGCTCAGCACCAGCTTGCCATGATCATCCTCCAAATTCATCCCTGTGTTCAACTGCAAAGCTTCAGATCATGGCACAAGCTGGAAAGCTAGATCTCTAGCTGCAGTGTCCACAAATAGAAGAATAAGATCTTCTGCAAAAGGTACCAGCAAACGACACTGCAGGCCCCGCTCCCCAGTCTTCTCAGAAAAGGAAGTTTCTCTGACCATCTCTGCTCAAAGTTGTTGCTCTAACTTAGCCCACCAGCAGAGACAGCTTCAGTTGAGTTCAAGAATCTGTATTTCAGACAATTTTCAGCTTTCCCTGCCTTCAGAGCTCAGCACCATTCCTTTGAGTATGTAAATAATTGTTTGGATTAAATACAAAGAAAACAGCTGTGCATTTACTGAAGCTGAGAGAACCTTTCCTGAAAAGCCTGCCAGACTTCACCACTCCTGTCTCTCACTTCTGATGACGTTTTGCTCTCCCACTACATCATGACTTCTCAACAAACTGACCCTCGCACGCCCTGCAGAGAAGGAAGGTGCGCAGCGCCCAGCCGGACAAACCGGCCCCGCACCTGGGGAGGGAGCAGGTCTGGCTGCAGCGGGCTGACCCCGCCAGGCACAGGTCTGCCGTGCCCTGCGGAGCGGAGACGAGCCAGGAGCAAGGTCAGGACAGCCACGCGTGACTGAGACCAGAGCGTGGGCAGGCACCGCACGCCCACATCTGTCCTTACAGGGCTGACCAAGCGTTGTTAACTTACAGAGACGGTGGCAAGTATTGAACAAACAAGTCACACACACACAAAGTCTGAAATTGAAAGCATCTCCCAAAGTGTTAAGTGTGACCTTCACTCCCAGCACTCACCCACTGGGACCTGAGGGACCCTCCTCAGCCCCACGCATGTCCGATGCGCACAGCTGGCCAGTGGCAAGGGCCAAGTCCCCCTGCGCCGTCCCCAGCCCAGCCCGTGCTTTCAGGGACAGCCTCGCAGCACACCGCCCGGCTCACGGGATCCACGCTGTGTTCAGCAACAGGGGAGAGCAAGTCCTGAGGCTGCAGAGCAACAGCCCCAGCAGCCGTTTGCGCGTTCACCAGCCCCACCCCACGCAGCGCCCCGGGGCCAGTGCCCGTGGGAAGCAGGGGCTGGTCTGCATTGCGGGCAGCCGCGCTCCCTGTTGACCCCCATTATCTCCAGCCCTCGCGCAGGCCCAGCCGCCCCCAGCCCCACCGCAGAATCCGTGCTCCGCGCCCACCATCCCACCGGCCAGTGCCATGCCCTAGTGCCGGGAGGAAGCCGTGCGAGAGACAAGCAATCAGTTTTCATCCAGATCTCTCAGCCCAGAGACAGCAACACAGTCTTTATCACCAGCGCCACACTCTTCACCTGGTAACGTGTATCTGTATTTCAACACCATGGCGTGCTAGAAGAGTTCACCAAGCACACGCTCAACTGCAGCCAGCGTAAGGCAGGAGTGCAGTACTGCTGCGGTGGCACGGGAGATGGAAACAAAGCACGACTTGCAAGGGAGAGCAGCCCCCCAAGACCTCTGAAGAAGGGTTTCCAGGGCCAGAGCTCTGGTTTAACACGCATGCTAGGCAGCAAGCACACTCCCCCTCATCAACTCTCCTCATAAAAACAGAGGCTGAAACTCCACAGGAAAAGTGTGTAAGTGCCAGTAGCGGGGGATCAACAGAACTAAAATTAACACTGAAGATGTCTACAGGGGAAGCCCAGCCCTTGTAGCTGGCTGGCATCACACCAGCTCTCTAGGCCTACACTATTTAGCCTCCAGCACAGGATTTTACAGGTTACTTTGAGATGAAACCTCCCAGCACCACTACAATCGGGGAAGCATCAGCCAACACAGAACAAAACAGCAAACCCCAGCGACTCACCGAGCTGCCAAGCCTGCAGCCAAGCTGGCAACGCATCCGCAATGCCCATGGTGGCAGAGCTGCGACCAGCACTCCTGCAACACAGATGAGAAAGGGGGAACAGCCCCAGGCTGAGCTTAAATAGTGCTGTGGGGCCACCGGGCGTGGGCATCCCAGGTGAGGCTGGTTGGGGCCAGCTGGCCCGTTAGCATGCTCAGAGTGAGGACACCTGTGGGGTCTGCTCCAGCTCCTGGGCTTCCGAAGGGGGAAGGGGTCCTGACTCCCTCAAGCCTAAAAAATGCTTTTCTGGATAATGACACCAATTTATCTTTTTCTCAGTGTTTCAGCTAGACCAGATCCCAAAACCAGTGGAATCAAGGCACTTTGGACTAGGCTCGTATTGAGGCATTTGTGGCATTTGGGTTTTATTCTGCGTTACAGATTGAACCTATTGTTAACCAAAGCACTGGTGACACTATCAGAAAGACAATGTGACATTTCCATGCTGTTCTACCAGTTTCAACAGGATTCCATGAAGAAGTTGACCTTTTCTCAGTTGAATTATAAATGTCAAAATTGCAGGAATCCATCTTTCAATTACTGTCACCTTGAAAGTGAAAAATGCTGGAGGCATTACACTTAAAACATTACCAAGCCCAGACATATTTCAAATGCAGTCTCCCCTTTCAAGATGGATTCTTCGTTTCTGAAATGCAATGAATCTTAGGCAACTTTTCCACACAACAGTGACAATACTGCAGATTAAGCCTAGCTTGAAGGAGGGGACAACTGTGAGCATACTGGGGAACGGCAGGAGCACGGCTGCCCCAGGAGGGAGGACAAGCCAGGAGCCGAGGGTACCCTGGCGCAGGCTGGGAAGTGACTGCACCAGCAGGACACAGCCCCACAGCAGCTGAGCAAGGCAGGATGGCAAGAGTCACAGGTCCCACTGACAGCCCAGGCCTCACCAGACCACACAAGGCAACGTGTCGGAGCCAAGGTCAACCTGAGAAGTCCGGTCAGGGGGTCTGGATGAGCAGGGGACTGGGCCGGACATGCCGTACCTCTGGCACAGCTTCGTCAAGGATAGAGGACTGGCCTGACTGCAAGTGGAGCTCTTGGCCATGGGCAGAGGCTGCAGGGCAGGCTGGCTGGGGCAATTAATGCTCCTTGGTCTGTCAGAGAGAGACAGAACTAAGAGTCAAATGGAACTCCAACTAAACAAGCAGGATCTTCGTGGCTTAATAGAGAAGGAAAGCTGCCTGTTTTGGTCTAACCCTGCAGCTGGCAATTCTAGTTCTGGTTTCTGTTTCTTTGTGGAAGCCCTCTGAATTTAGGGCTTATTCATGAGAAACTCCCCAAACTCAAGGATCAGGTGTTCCTCAGAGCCCTTGCTCCAAAGATGGCTTTGGTTAGGATGGGCAGTATTCTGCATTACCTGCCTCCTCTTGCTTCTGGCAAAGCCTTTGCCTGCTAAGCTTTACCACGCCAGGAAGCCCTCTGCCTAAGCTCTCCCACCCTTCAGAAGCTCTTTCCAGGCCTGCAGGGATGGGCCAGCAGGCTATAACCTGGAGCAATGGCTCTTCCCTCTTCTCTGTTCCCAGGGCCGGAGCCAGCACTCGAGCACAGGGAGCCCATGTACAGCGCTGGCCAGTGCAAACCCCAGCCCAAGATGTGGTCACCGTGTGCGCGCGGGAATACAGCGGCTCCAGCACAACCCGCTTACGAGGGCGTTGCCTGGGCTCTAGTCAGGCACAGCAGGCTGCAGAACTGACCCTTCTCTTCATTTCCCAGCTGGATGCTCCCTGGAGTTCATTAGGTTCACATCTTCTAAATGGAGGTAACTGATGATACAGCTTTGAGTTCTCCTCCACCTTCTATACCCTTGATGCTTTTAGGAAATCATATGCAGCGTTTTTATATAGGAAAAATACATTGAAATGTGCCTCAGTGCTCTGGGTTTTGGCTTTGTTTTTCCTAACAGAAGCAGTTGTACTAATATACAGACGAAGTACCCATGGCTTGGGGCAGTGAGAGGAAAAAGCAATTAGAAATGTAGAAATGTGCCTGCAAATGTAATGATGTATTCTTTATCTCAGGATTCTACTGAATTAGCAACTGCGTACAAGTGCAAGATTTTTTTTTTCAAAGTTGCCTCTAGCAAATACTTATAATATTATTTCTAACTCTGCATATGATTAAAGAAGAGGGGTTACTGGATCCCTGCTCAGTTCCTGCAGACCCTCTGCAATCAGTATAACCATATAAAGCCCAGAACCAGTTTTAAAAACTCAGCCTGAAGCATCCACAGAAAAGTTCTGTTTAAGGTGAAATGCTGCAAGGAATACATGAGCCAGAGTTCCTGCTGCTCTTTAAAGAAAAGTTGCATTTTTTTCTTTTGCTTTCTCTCTCCTTTGAAAAGAACAAGACTGAGAGTCCAGCTTGTCAAAAAAGTAGCAAATATTTCTGTTCAAAGTAACTGTGCACACCAGGGTTGAAATTTCACACTGGCTCTACTTCTATTTCAGTTCCATTTTGTATTTCAAAACAGGATCTCTCTGCAGAGGTGAGCGCCAAGTGTTTAATCCAACCATCCGTGTCACTGTGCCTGTCCCACCATCCACACACCCATGAAGTTACAGCATGTTCACAATCATCGTATCTGAGCACTTGCCCTTCGGGAAAAGGATTGCTACTTTTAACATGAGAGTTTTGGCTCAAAAAAGAAGAAAGAATATATACCAAAAAGTCTGTGAAGACCCCTACATTTCAGTTATTGCTTTCCATTTTCCAAAGGCGGCACATACCGCAGTGCTAACTGACAGCACAAGGCCCTCAGATAGATGCATCATCATTTACCAATTACCTCTATGCAGTCAGAAGCCCTGGGACAGAGATATCCTACAATGAAACTATTTATTATGAATTATTAGCATGACTTCCTTGGACTGGTCTGCAAGTTTACTGAAAGGACTACCATAGATTAAGAAATATCTGGTTTTTCTCTTCCTGATCTTGCTCATTTTATCTCATCTTTTTTGTTTCTTCTTCTTTCCTCTCACAGTAGCAATACTGAATACCAACAAGACATACGCATTTAACCAAGCTCAGTCATTTCCATGCTAATTAATTCAGGTTCCAATATCTGCATGTTGTGCAGGTTTGGTAAATCCCCCTTAAATTGGCAATTTCAGCCCAAATCTTCACCCACGGCAGAAAGAATATTTAAATTCCTGCCCGTCTCTGCTTACAATGTCAGTGCAGGGATTATTTTAATTAAAATGCTAGGTGAGAAAATCATTAGAAAGATAACAAACAGGCCAGATCACTCATTACCCATGGCTGGTATATATGTGGGATTCTAATCCAATTTATTAACCTTTCAAGCCAGGAAAACAATTAATTTTAAAATGCATTTCAGACAAGATGAAAAACTACTTTGTTCCGTACTTTGTTTTTTAAGGTGCAGGTTGAATAACCCACAGAATACAACAAAAAAGCATTTTCTTCTTGTTCTCCTTTCTTAATGACACAAATGCGGTGATTACTCCCAAGTGACATTCATCAGAAGTCTCCTGGCTGTTTATATACAACTTTAACACTGGTTGAAATACTTCAAATACTTTGAAAGTGATGTTAGAGACAGTGTTAATTGCTTTCATTCAAATACCTCCCACATTAAAACATCAGCCGCAGAGGAACATGTGGCTGCCCCGCAGTACTCAGCGTTGCTGCGGCCTCACCTTGAGCACTGCGCGCAGTGCTGGGCCCTGCCGTTTGAGAAGGATGTGAAGGTTCTTGACCGCGTCCGCAGGAGGGCAACAAAGCTGGTGACAGCCTGGAAGGCATGTCCTCCAAGGGACAGACCCCGGGCTTGTCCAGCTGGGGGAGAAGGAGGCTGAGGGGCATTGCTGTCTGCAGCTTCCTGAGCAGGGGACGTGGGGAGCAAGGTGCTGAGCAATTCTCCCTGGGACCCGGGGACAGGATGCCTGGGAACGGCTCAAAGCTGCGCCGGGGAGGTTCAGACTGGACATGAATAAGCATTTCTTTACTGAGAGGGTGGCCAAACCCTGGAACAGGCTTCCTGGAGAGGTGGGGAAGGGAATTAGAGCAAGTACATACAATATCATTACCTTACATTATGTATTTCAATGAGCCCAAAGTTGTAATCATAATGTTGGGTTATGTTACTGTTTAAAAAAAAATCGTAGGACAATCAGAGTGGTGCAGCAAAAAAGCTCCTTACTATACAGTATTAAGTGAAAGTATGGAAAAACAGGATAGTGTGTAATTAGACATAAAGTGTATGCAAGCAGACATTTACAGTCTTCATTACAATACAGGACAATAAGTCACTGAAGGCTCCAAATACTATAAAAGTCACCATCAATTTTGCATGCCAGAGGAACCTTTAAAATGAACAGGAAAAGATAATTTCTTTCTGCAAATAAACTTCACCAAAAAATGGCTATTCAATTGTGATGTATTCCATACTTTTGAGCAACTTTTTCCCAATTTTTCAGTTTGCTTTTTGGCAGGGAGAACAAAAAAGGAAGAAGGAAGGAAAACAGAAACCAAAAAAAAAAAAATCCCGTTTCACCCAGCGTAAAATGTATTTCATAGCAAAAGGAATCAGGAACAAGAGAAGAAAAGGAAAAAAACCCCCTATTTTTAAGCCAAAGCTATATCATAAAATAGTAGTTTAAGAACTCACTGTATTCATAACCTCAGTTTCAGTACAAATGCTGTATTCATTAAAAAGAAATACAGGGTGGCAGGGCTGGATTTATCACTGGAATTTGCACGCTGCTGTAAAGAATGTCCTCTATTAATGACAACAGCTGTTGGTTTAATAACCCTAGAAAAGATCATTAAATTCCTTCACATTTCCCAGAAACAGATGGAAGAAATGCAAAAGTGTTAAAACATATGGGAGAACATATTGAAATCCAGCCGTCTCCTAGAGCAGCTAGGAATCCTAATGCTGCCGTCTCCCGGCTGACGCTGGTCTCCCCGCGGGTGCCCAAGGTGTGTGCGTTGTGGAGATTACGTAAATACTGAAAAGAGGATAGAAGAGGCCTGATGCGCCGCAGGCAGCATTTGCTCTGACAGTTTATCATCACTTACGCTATGTTTGCAGGCACAAGTTTCCTTTCCCTTCTGTTTCCTTGTTAGCTTCTTTGCACCTAGAACTTCAGAACGTAAAAAATCTCCACACACAGAAGAATCCTTTCATCAGAGAACTGATCATCAGCCTGTGAACGCGGGTCACCTTCTGCACTGCCTAGAACAAGAAAAAGATTCATTTCAGGAAATGGGAGTTTCCCCAACAGCTTGAAATCGAAATCACAACAGGTCCTGAATGCCATTTTTTTTCTGTGATCAGGGACACTGTGGCTTTCGTATACTGTCTGGCATTTAATTTACACATGAGCCTTAAACACTGCACAAGAACACCCAGGAACACTTGAAAGATATTCAAGTATTGGTATTCATGGTATTGTTGCTAATACAGGCCAACAATGGTGGCAAAACTTGAAGGAAACTTAAAGTCAAAGCCACAGGGAAACAGAAATGGGAGCCCAGCCATTTCCACCTGGTGTTTGCAGTACGTACACTCTTCGCCCCCATCATCCCTTTTTCCTGTTTCCCCTTCATTTTGGCCTCCCCCAGCACGTGGCAGAGCTCTCCCGTGCAGAAGGCCGGCAAGGCCGGCGGGGCTCAGCGCGCTTGTGGTGCCAGCTGAATCCAGCACCGTGCAGGCTTACACACGTGCACGGGAGAGCAGGATTGTCCTCAGAGAAAAACCTGTGAGCTGGAGCTGGATGACTACTGGGAAAAAAGTCTCCCTGTGTAAGTGAGCTGATGGCACTCACAGGGAGAGAGGTACGATTCAGTCACCCATACAGCTAGGAATACCAAAAACAAAACACACAAAAACCCCAGACCCCATGAATGTAGAACAGGTACAGCTCTTCAGCTTTGGCAAATTAATATTGATTTAGGCCAGCTAGGGAATCTGTCCCCAGGCATGCATATCCAAGAGAAATTCCTTGCCAACAAATTTTTGGACAAATCACCGATAATAAATAATTGAGCCCTCCTGGAAACGCTGGTGGCTCAGTTCTGTAGTCTGCACAATGAAACTGCTGTGGTTAAAGGCAAGAAAGGAAATCTCCTGACATGAAATTCAGGTGCACAGGCTCCTGTCTTCATCAAAGCTGTTTAAAAAGATTTACAAAAAAAAAAGCAAGATGTTCTTTCTATCAGAATTTCGATAGGACTTTTGATCAGCTTTATTTGCAACTGATTTAAATGTAAAGATCAGACCTCTTTGTAAAAGGTTGGATCAGAATTTGAGAGGTCTGTGACTAATTGCTATGTGATTTTTGTAGAAGAATTGCATACGTTGCCTCAGAGACCAACAGTGCAAGGGCAGCTCTCCTGCTCTGATCACCCCTAATGGTTGTATATAAAACAGAGACTCTCTCTCCAAAGGTCACATGCTTGTTTTTATGGGAAAAAAAAACGTTTCTGCAATGATGATGTATTGAGATACACGATGCTATCTTGGATGTTCTTGCCAGGTTAATAAAGTTTGAGAGGAGACAGGGAATTTTTGATAGCACAGATGGAGGTATTAACTGGCAAACTTTGCAAATTATGCGTTTGGAAAGGCATGTAGGGTGAAAGGCAATAAATCTATCATCACTAGTTCTTTCTGTTATCAGATTACCCTGCCTGCAAACAGCTAGCAATGACTAAATAATGCTGATTTGCACTGATGTGTGCCTCAGGCTCTCCAAAGTGAGTCCTAACTTATGACTCAATTAGCCAGTTAGAACTAACAGGAATACAGACCCACAGTGCGGTCCGGTTTCCCTGTTGCAACTTCCCTTTCTTCTGATTTAAGCTGCCATGGTTTAAGACCACCACCTCTGGCTGCACCACTTCGTGCTGTGCTGCTCCGAGGGCTCCCAGTGCCCTCACCCTTCAGTTACGATTCTGTCAGGAAATACACACTGCCTGCATGGACTTGAAATTAAGCATTGGTCTACTTCCTCCACGTCTTCAGCCTGTGACCTTTTTCACTGTTTTCTGGATCCCTTTGGAAGACCCAGACAACACAGGAAGCAGAACCATAATCCACACAATTTCTTCTGAAAACAAGAGGCATTTTGAGAAGATCTAATTGTCTCTACAAATTGTTGGCTAAACTGCTTTCAGTTTTCTCAAATGCATCATTAAAAAAAAAAATCCAGTAGGAATACTTACTCTGGGCCGAATTCCCCAGAGGCTGTGTTGATTTAATTGAACCTGCAGTAGGAATTAGCTCTGTCCTTTATGTTTTCAGCTTTGTTTCTGGAGTCAACTGGATGTTATTTAAGCACTTCAGTGAAAAACTAAACAATGAACATCAGTATTTCTTGATCTATATGCAAATTATCTCTGCTCTCTCTGCTCAAAGATGCCATCTCCTCTACAATTATCTGCTTTATGAAATGTCATAGCAAAGCTATAAGAAAAACTGGGCTCTTTAATGCTTCTTTTTCTTTTTTTTTTTTAAAGTCATATTGCATTTTCTGGGTAAAGAAGAGGAAAAATGCTAAAATACTCAGAGCCAGGTCTTCGACTGCGGCTGGTGAATCAAGCCTCACTGAAATCAATTTGCATCAGTTGCATAGGTGGCCAAAAGCGTTCAAAATGCAATTCCTTCATTTTTGCACTCACCCACCTACCATGTTTTCTTTCTGATTGCAAACGATCCTTTTAGAATTGCATCATACAAGACCGTGCCACAGCCGCAGAAGCAAGGCTGGCTCTACGCAGCGTTGTTCCCAAGCATCGCAGCAGTTCTGCTCCTCGTGTGGCAGTGTGTGATGTGACAGGAGCACAAGTGAGGATCGGGCTGTAAAGCTCTCACAGACATTCCTCGACCTGTGGCCGAGGAAGATGGGATTTTTGTAGCGAAACCCCAAGAACTGCTAGAGGTTAAGGACTTCCTGCAACACTTCAGAAGTAACCTGACTCACAAATCTCTAGAAGACAGAAGTTTTTGGTGTAGGTGCCACCCAGCTGCAGCAGAACATTCACTAACAGAAAGGTGCTCAGGATTTCAGCCCCCATCAGTAACATCTTGAAGGCATCACTCAACAACATACAACTGCAGGCTGTCAAGGGCTGGCAGGAAAAGAACAGTGATGATCACTCATTCATGTGCCAAATTTAAGTAATAAAAAATCAGCAACATGCCTGGAATCTGTGCAAGGGTTGCACACCAGCCTTCATAATTTCTGCTTATCAGCTGCCAAAAACAGGTCTCTCCTCATGAGCATCTCTGCTCCTTGCACACATGTTCCTACATCCATGTCCAGGCTGGAGCGCGGGTCCCTGCAGGTATCTGCTTCCCTCCCGTGGTGGGAACCACTGCCCGGGCCAGCACCAGCATCACTAGTGCAGTCCAGAGCAGCTGAGCTACCACCAAGGAGAGCACAGAAGCCAAATAATGGCACACAACTGCCATGGTCTTTCTGTGTTTTCTCAGCTTTTGACAAGATTGGAGATGCCTGGCTCCTTTTTGTTGCTCTCTCAGCAGAGGAATCCTGTCTTTCTGCTTCACAGCCCTTCTTGGTATTACCTGGCTGCTACTCTCCTCCTCATTGCCCACCTTTTCTATTTACTGCAGACAGAAAGCAAAATGGCTACTTTGGACAGTATTTTCTACTACTGAAGGAAATGCTTTCAAGCAGCAGTTGAATTTTATTTACTATTTCCTTCTAGTCATTTTCTGAAAGGCTCAATTTGCCTTTCACTTTCCAGTATCTTCCCCTTCTGTGGGCCGCCGCACAGAGATCTGGAGGCCTGCTCAGGACTTACCTTGCCCAAGGGCTCTCAGCTCAGACAAGCCACACCAGCCACTGAGGTTCCCTCACCTCTGGGATGGCCATGGGCACCCATAGGAGGACAATGCGTTGGCAGTTGGGGCACGTGCACCCTGCAATGTGGCTGACCCAAAACCCAGTGGCAAGACGACAATACTCACACGTGATTGGGCTTGAACAGCAAAAGAGGTGAGGGTCTGAGCAGCAGCAGCAGACACGCAACAGGACTGACCAGGTCCTTCCTGTTGAAAACATATCACAGATCTGGCCCTGGGCATGTTGTTCTTGCTCTGGGTCAGTCAAAATGGCACCATTTCACATCATCTGTAATGGGGACAAATGGGCAATGTCAGCCTTCAGAGGAACGCGTGCATAACAACAGCATTTTCATTTCACTTTGAGGGGTAAGAAAGTACCAAAATGCATAGAACAGACCTTCCATTTAGGGAAGAAAACGCTATCAATAAGATAGAGGGAAAGAATTCACAAAGGCATTTCCCTCCCTCTGTGAATGCCTTTGTGAATTCCCTCCCTCTGTGTTCCCCAGTAGGTCTAATGTCAGTACGCCTCAGCCCTCCCAAATGATTCATTTAACCTTCACAGTTTAATCATAACAATAATATTTGTCCTTTTCTCACAGTACCTGATGATTGCTGTATTCGTTACACTAGAGCCATACATCCTCTGACAGGACGCACTCAGATGCTAGTCAGCCACAAGGCATATATTTTCTCCCCAGGTGCTAGCCAAGTGTTTGGAAATAACCTTTGTAATATACAGTAACCACTAGACTGTAATAGCTTTTGTTCAGCCGCCAAGAAAGGTTATAAAGTTTTGCAGGGATTTGTTCTGAGCAGATTCCCCTCCAGTTTTAAGGGACATTTCCAAAGTCCTTTTTGCCATCTTCCCTCCCCGGCGATCCTCGGAGCAGTGCCAGGGGCTCAGGACTCGGCTGCATGCGAGTCTGGCACGGGCCCATCCTCCCCAGGCAGCTCCTCAGACACCCCGGCGAAGGTGGTCCAGGTGCTCGCGAGGTGGACCAGACCCCGCTGTTCCCTAGCCCAGGGACCACCTGGGTCCCTGTACTCAATAAAGTGAAAGCTGCTTTTGGGCTGTGACTCCGCTGGATTAGGTTCAACATCAAACCCCAGAGTGGGATCAGCTTCCCACTGGGGTCCCGGGCCTGTGCTGACGCGGGCTGGCTCGCCTCGGCGCGGCCTGCGGAGGTGAACCTGCCCTCAGCCGAGCCCCAGCCCTGCAGGCCCCAGGCAGCCGCCGCCGTCCCCTGTCCCGCTCAGGCCCTCCTTGCCAACACATCACCTGCTCTGAAATTAACAGCCATTAGGCAACATGATACTCTTGAAAAATCTATTTGGCGAGTCTCTGCATACTGAAAGCCTTGAAAATACTGTAAGACCTGACTGCAAGAAGTGTGTCTCATCGCAGAGGGGAGTGTGAGCTGAAGCCAGGCCCTGCACCCGTCCAACGCCCCCCCAGCAGATCCGCAGGCTCCAGTGAGGAGCCCGGGAGCTTCGTGCCGTGCTGGATCCGTGCCCCAAGGCAGCTGCTTAGTCATTCCTGCCTGTGAGGATGTGGAGGCTCCATTTTTCACATTCACAAAGTCCTCCTGAAACAGTGCAAACAACCTGAGGACACTCAATTTGTCCTTGGCAAGACCTCTTTGTTAAGGGGCAGCAGCAGGTGACGGGAGATGGGAACCAGCTGAAACTGATGTCTGACACACCACCCTCTGCAATTACTGCGAATCGTGACCACTCCAAAGATGGCATATTCCTAATAAAAACGTGGGAGAGGGGGTGACCCAGAGGACCGGGCCACAAAGCTGCAAGCAGCAGAGGCCATGCAGCTGCTGCTGATGCTCGGGGCCTCGCTCCCTGCGACCGCCCTGGCCGGGGGGGCTGCACACGAGAGCCCCGGCCCTCAGGCAGGCTTGGCAGAGCTGCCGCTGTGCCAGGCAACACATGGCCACGGCAGACGCCCAGCCAACAGCGTGCAGGCACAGCGCCGCTCAAGCACCAGAATGGGGACAGGACAGCACTGCAATGGCCCTGCTCCGGGGGCTGGGGTGGTCCCCAGCCGCTTCTCAGCACAGGGCCCTCCAGAACACCCTCTGCAGCGTCAGCCGCCCACCCTGTTGTGACCCAGCGTGAAATGCAGATGCCCAGGGAACATATGCGCACACATGCACCTGAAAACAGCCCAGATAGCGCTGCTGCAGCTCCTGGAAACCAGAGAATGAGCTGGCACTACAAAACCAGGTAAATTATCTTTTTCTGTGTGGCTTTGAGGTACAGCACAGAATCGAGCCCTAATACACAGCAGAAAATATCATATATAAGCTCCTGTGTATAAAGCATCATCCATACAATGACCATATGACTAATTCGCAAAATTACAAGCGTCCCACATTCAACTGACATCACCATTGATTTCAGGGCCCTTGCACCCTTGAAATCCTCCTTCACAACCAAACCCAGCTCACTAGTGCACTCCCAGCAGCCTGCCTGTGGTTACAGCAGCTCCCAGTGGATCCCCGTGCTGTCTGTCCCCGAGACACGATCCATGCTCATTCCACCCTAAAGTTAAGATGCAGCACACCTTGTCATTACTGCCATTTACAAATTACCTGTTCTGAAACATCTCCCTCCCATGAAAGCCAGGGCAGGATTTTTATTACAGAGCTCACTTTTTATTGCCAATTATGCCCTTATTAAAATTCATAAAGGATATATTTAAAGGAGAAAGGCACTACTTCTTCATTCATCTAAGTCACAGATCACAGCCTATTTGTCAATTCTTCCTTTCTTAGCTCTCCAGCAGGCTGTAATTGCACAGAAATCCATGAAGGAGGATTTAAAGGCTTGTGACAGGATAGCATGTAGTGGACACTAACTCCTTCTAGCATGTTAGAAAATAAGAACACATTTTCAGTTCAGGAAGATGAACTGTACATATTACTTGCTGAATTTAGAAAAAAGTGTCCCCAGACCAGCAGAGGTCATGGGACAACGAGTACCCATTCTGCTAATATAATCGCCCCACAAAAACACAAGTATTGAGCCAAATATTTGCCCCATGTAAGTCAATGGAACTTTATTAACTTCCTCCAAACAACACTCATTTGTATTAGTTCATGATCCAAACTGTTCATATTAATTTTCATCTACCCTGTAGACAACTACGTTTGTGCCGCGCAGACTGAGCTGGCTGCCCAGCTTAGGAAGTTGTAATCACCAGCTGCTCGTTACCACCCAAAGAGAACCTTTCCTCATTGACATTTCAGCATGGTCCTGCTCAAGGTCTCTGTCCTGAGAGACCCCAGACCTCTCAGTGAGCTGCAGTACCTGAGCACACGACCATCCCTTGTCCATATTAATGCCAGCAAACATCGCACCTCTTTACCAGGGCTGTACTTCCACTGTGCTCCCACCATCTGGCACCACACCCCAGGCCACGGAGACACTTACCCCCAGCTCAAGTGGCAACAGCCTTATACAGCTAGAGAGAAACAGGAAAAAACAAATAAAAACAACAAAAAAAACCCATAACAGACATAGCCCCTGTCCCCAGGGACATCTGTACAACAGGATCTCTCTCTCCACGCAGTCCAGATGACTGACATCTCTGCAACATCATTTGGCCAAAGATGGAAAGCTGGTGTGGTATTAGCAACGTTATATTCAGATGCTTTAACTATGGTATTAAATACACACTAGACTAAATGGGTCAGGCTTTCAAGATTCAAAATCTGCATGTTTCCAGATGTCTTTTTGTTACCCATCTGCAATGTCCTGTATGTTGCACCTCAGCAGACTTAAAACAAATCATCTAATACCTTCCATACAGGAGAAGAGTTTAACTACAAAGTTTTTGTACACAAAAAGTACAAAGGTAATTTCAAAGGAGGGCCTCCTAAAAGTTGTTTTCATTTTCTCCTAACTGTATTCAAACAGTACCATCTGTTTATCTAATGCAGTCTCTAGTAAAGTGATAGATGTGATAGATATAATAGATTCATTAGGTCATTAATCACTGATGAATTGCCTTAAAAATAAACATTAATCTTTGGGAATTTTATTTTTCTGTTCTGATAGCGGATTAAAAATCTGCCTAGATATTAATGTTCCAAATAATGTATGGTTTGCTTAAGTGAAAAAAGAATCCATTAGATTCAAAAAGACAGTCTGATAAAATGTTTTCATTATAAGATGTATATGTAATGATTTAACCATTTAATTAAATATTTCTCTGACAGTCTAAGAGATATTTTCCTTCTAGATACTTAAGACAGTTTAATGGATAAAAAGCGGAGTTTATTCAGCTATAACTGAGAAGATTAATACCTTTTCCTCGTAAGACCAAGTCCTATCCAGTTAGCCCGACCTTTATGTCTCTGCTGCTGCCATCCCAGCTTACTGGAAACCAGCAGTTTCACTGACCTCAGCACGGCCTTACCATGGCCAACATCTGCTCCCCAGATAAAGGCAAGCATCAAAGCTGGGACTGCACAGGACAGAGCGCCCTTTGTGTGGGCGCCTGCATTTAAAACAACACAAATAAAATCCTTCTTCATCAACTGGACTGCAGCTTACTGCACATTGCCAGGGCAGGGAAGCAGGAGTTCTGAATCTCAAGACGTTGGCTCAGCAGAGGTATGCATGTGGCTGCACATAGAAACCTTTACAATTTTTTTATCTTTTGATGTCATTTGCCATGGATTTTGTTAAGTTTTGTATCTCCCCAGTAAGCTTGGCATTGAATGCAATTCCCACATAAATAGGCTGACAGGTAGTTTATGAGCCATCTGCAATACAATGCACCTTCTTTGTGTACACAAACGATTATAAGTTCACTGTTTCAAAAGGCTTCTTTTTCTTCAGCAAAACCCAATTACAATATTAAGCCATAAATCTAGGTCTTGTCTCATTGTTTATTTATAGTAATTTTCATAAACAAATCGTTCCTGTCTTCTCTAAATTGATAGCACAAAATGAGCAAGTTTATCAAAGTCATCCCAAACTATGTATAAAGTAATTGTGTTTCTGTAAATCCAGCTCAGGTATGTAAATAATATTTCCCACATTACTCACTTGAGCAGAATGGCATTTCAGTGAAATGTTGGCTAGTGATTGATTGTTTTGAAAAAACATCGTTTCAATTCACAAGGATATATGCAAGTTTATATGCTTTATTTATATACACACACTTCTACCTGCCCCTTCACATACGTGCCTACCACAGTGCATCACCACCAAACCTGGAAATTTACCCGCTATGGCTCTCTGTTCTGTCCCAAAGAAATCCTATAGGTTGAGAGGGTTAACTTCTTACACCTTTTCTTGCTTTTGTTTTGCTAATTCAGTAATAAACTGTGATTCTTAATCTTATTAGAGGTGATTCTGCCTGTCTACTCTGCTCTGGTGAGACCCCACCTGCAGCGCTGTGTCCAGCTCTGCAGCCCCCAGCATAAGGAGGACGTGGACCTGTTGGAGAGGGTCCAGAGGAGGCCACGGAGATGATGGGAGGGCTGGAGCAGCTCTCCTGTGAGGACAGGCTGGGAGAGCTGGGGCTGTTCAGCCTGGAGAAGAGGAGATTCTGGGGAGACCTTAGAGGGGCCTTCCACTACCTAAAGGGGGCTGCAGGAAAGACGGGGAGAAACTTTTTAGCAGGGCCTGGTGTGATAGGACATCAGGTAATGGTTTTAAAATAGGAGGAGGTAGATTTAGGCTAGGTAGAAGGAAGACATTTTTTACACTGAGGGTGGTGGGACACTGGCCCAGGGTGCCCAGAGAGGTGGTGGATGCCCCATCCCTGGAAACATTCAAGGCCAGGTTGGCCGGGGCTCTGAGCAACCTGGTCTGGTTGGAGATGTCCCTGCTCCTTGCAGGGAGGTTGGACTAGATGACCTTTGAAGGTCCCTTCCAAACCTATTTATTCTATGATTCTATGATTCCATTATTCTTATCAATATTAAGGTAACTTTGCTTTTGAACATGTATATCAGCAGATTTCAGCATCAGCTGAAAATCCATTTTCATTCATCATTCCTCCAGAGAAAAACCTTGCGCTTGTGCACATTCTTTGAGCAAGTCTTGGGAAGATATGTTATCAAAGGAAAATTTATTGGTTAATTCTTCATTCTGTGGAAATGGTCTTTCATTCCAGGGCTCTAGTAAATACTCTTAAGTACCTCGGTGCACTGTTCTACTGTCATTGTTGTTATTATTACTCTCCTAATCCAGCTCTCTCTGAAGTCAATGAGATGCCACAATAGCAGTGAAGTTCTTTGTTTGGCAGATAAACTTTTGCACAAGCACAAAGACTGTAAGCTTCTCATAAGCATCCAGCTAGATTTCTTCAGCCCTAGCACGAAGCACTCACTGTCGGAAGATGAGCAAATATTCCTTCTTTCTCTGACAATGACATGCTGCAGCTCCATTGCATGCTGCTTTTTAAAACGTGGGACTCTCTTCACTGTCAAAAAACGCCCAGACTGATAGCACATTTACGACTATTAATCTTGGCTGCAATCAAATTGGTAAACTATAAAGGAGCAACTCAAATATGACTGCAGGACAATTATGAAAGACCCACCCAAACCGGATCACATTGTACAAGCCATAAGACACAGTTATCAGCTCAGAGAGCCACCCACCAGCACAGGCCTTGGTGCGGAAGGAAACGGAACCTCCAAGACCTGCATGAAAAAATGCTTCAGATAGAAAAGTCCAGCCAGAAACAGATGTTCTGTTTTTTGAAACAGAGACCAGTACACCACTGAGGTGTGCGCTTAAACTGAGCCCAGGCTTTTTCAGAGCAGAGCAGCCAGTTGGGTCCCTGAATAACGAGCCAAATGCTGACGGTGTGAGGACATTAGATGCATGCTGGTTATTAAGTCCTTTTCAGAGTTGTCAGGATAGTGTCAAATGATACCATGAGTTACACCCATGCAGGATCTGCCCTCAAAGCAGGTTAAAAACCAGAAGCTGTGAGGAAGCAATAGGTTTGCATTTCTTTTTCATTTTCATCCATTATCAAAGGCTAAAAAATTGGTGAGTTTGAGATTTCCTTTAAACAACAAAGATCTGAAACAGCATTAGGAAAAGGAATTATGAAAGTTTCAGATAACTCTGGGAGCTGGAGCTTTAAGAAACATCTCGTATTGCAGGCAGCACTGCTGCTTTAAGGTTTTCCTGTTCTCAGAATTGAGCCATTAGTGCATCCTTCACCATGGTGCTTACCCTGAGAAAGGGAGTCACAACCAGGGGCCAGCATCCCAGCTCTTATAAGTCACCTCTGCATTTTACCTGTTTCAGTTTCTTCGGAGACAGAACTCTTCCTTTCGAGAGGAACCTTGCTCTATTTTCAGCATGTGTTTCCAGGACTGAAATTCTTGTACAGGATTTTTAAAAAAAGTAAAGACATAATGCTTCTCTAATAAAACCTATGTAAGATAATATAATTTTTATAGTGCATGGAAATAACAATAAAGATTCAAGCTTTTGTAGAAATCAATGAATCTCCTATTTCAAAAGCTTCTGTGCAAATGATATTTCCTTGAACTAATACAATACATTGAACTGAAAACTTCAATATAATTACATCAATATAGCAGAAACATTCCTCCAAACAGCTATTCTGAAGATGAGATTTTAAAAGCATGGTTCATAAATATAGGAATAGAGAACAAAATAGCTTCTTTTTTGATAATTAAACAGTTAGCAACTAAATTGCATTGTAATTGATTGGAAAATTGCTTTTTTAATGAGATTTAGTCACTAGGAAATGGCTTTTTTTCTTCAATATGCCCAATGTGCATTGGGTCATTTAAACAGCAAATTGTCTTCCTGGCCTCCTATTTAGACAATCTAGATTCAACCTTCTGTGAGAAAAGGTGCACCACCCCATGGACAAGTCTCAGCCTCTCCAGGGCTCAGAGCAGACGTTAGCCCCAGCGACTCTGCTGTGTCTGGGCATCAGACAGCTGAAGAGGGCAGGCACAGGTCTATGTATGAATGAAGAATAGGTACTCGAGCTCACCCATACAGAAAATAAAACTCCCATCCTGCAAGCTCTGCTCTGCCCACTGCTGCGGACGGGAGCAGGAGGCGACGCTCCATCCCCAGCCGCTGCAGCAGCAGAGATGCCAGCCCAGCGGCCGCGTGTCCTGCCTCACGCCCTCCGCAGCTGACCAAGTCAGAACAAACAATCCTCTCTCAGCTAACATCAAGAGCAGAAAGACCCTAAACTTCAGGAATGCAGGATTTCACACTGTTTTGCTACTATATTAGCCAAACTCTCTTCCAAACGGCAGTGCCGAGGTCCCCAAAATGAAGTCTGAGGCGGTGCGATGCTGATGGGGGAGCGCAGGCAGATAGCACAACCAGCTCCCCTGCTCTGGCTGCCCATCGCTAATCCCCTCGGGGGCACTGGACAGACTCATGTGCCCACTTTATCTCTCCGCTGTTGTTCTCAACTTCTTCAAAGCTTAGCAGGTGATGTTCAAAATCAGAAATTGATATTACAGTTTATTAATGTTGCAGCCCACAGAAGTTTCTTTACACAAGTCTTTGCACAAAATAAAGACAATCCTTCCTCAAAAAGCCTGTGTAATCTAAATAGACAAGACAGGCAAAGCATGGGAGAAAGTACCGAATTATCTTTTTAAAGATGCATTATCTTGGACCTCAGATACTACTATGATTAGTTCAAGGTAAAAATGAAAAAAAAAAAAAAGAGTAGCCTTTCTTCGAAACCAGAAAGGCTATTAAAATAATTGTTTTCAAGGATATACTCAGGAAACAGATAAAAGAAATATTGTCCAGCTGTGTGAAGAGCATTAGGTAAGCACGTATTGAAAATAAATTATCATCTGACAACCCTTTAGTTAAAGGAATTTTCCGAATGCTTCAGGAACAAAAGATTTCAATGAATCCTGATTACTGTGAACAATGTATTATGTACAACAACAAATGCAGCATACAGTTAAGTCAGATTTTTATTGTTTAGTTTCCAGGATCTCTATTGATGTGACTTGGATTGCAATATAAACAGCAGTGATGATTGCGATCATTTGTTGCTACCATAGCAACAGACAAAATTAAAAGGCCAAACTACAAAGCCGAAGTGGCATCGTAGCTGCAGCTTCTAATTGCATGACAATAAAATGATGTGTACAGGATGGCAGCAGTACTTGCAGATATCTATGAAGCAGGTTTGCTTGCAGAGACCAAGTCATTTAGGTCAGGTTCTGAAATCAAGGACCAGCATCAGCTCTTGTGTTTCTACGAGTTTAGTCTCTCTGGGTGTCTCTGTCCCTACAGCTTTAAATATCCAGGGTAGACTTAAAAACAAGACTTCAAGGCAATCCTATGGAGATTTAGGCCATTTCTCCATCTTCCAGGTTTCCATTTTGGAACTCAATCATTACTATTGTTCACTAGTTTTGTTATGGATTTTAGAGAGTGGCAGAAAACAGGTTCCCCCCACAAAAATATCCAAATGGAAGAAACATGCTGTCGTGGCCTAACCTTGTGGCGTAAGATGCAAATACACTCAAATAAAATCCACTGACAGAATTTTAACCGAAAAGCATGAGAAGCTAGTTCCTATAAAATGCTCTAACTAAGGTCACATTTTAAGTACGTTTTCATCCTGTTTTCTGGCTTTGGCATAAAAGGGATGAGCCAACAGCCTGGATATGCTGGGTTCTCCAACTGACCTCGGAAAATGCACAAGAGATTGGTGTCTCTCAGCTCCAGGTCTCTACAAAAGGTAGAAAAAATTTCCTTCTTTCCACCTTTTCCCTGCCTTGTGTATTTGGATAAGCTCTTCAGAGCATTGTTTTCCTCCTGTGTTTACCCACGCCTGAACATGATGGGGCCATCAGCACAGCTGGGAGGAAAGCATAATACTTGTGCAAATAACAAAACAAAACAAAAACTCACTATCTTCAATCAGGTTTCCAGTAGAACAGAGATATGCGCTTCAAGGAGCCAGTTACACCACGCAGACAGAGATAGTGTTGGTAAGAAGTAAAAGTGGGGAAGGAGGTAGTCTGTTGAGATTATTTTACTGAAGTGGCCAAGCTCACTGAAGAGCGTCTTTGAAAACTGAGTACTGGAAGCACAGGCCAAAGGTGGAGGTTAGATCTTTAGGCATGCGTGGAATCTGGCATCAAAACCATTTAAAATTTCCAGTACTAGATAGGGTAGAAAATGTGAATTAGCAGCACATACAAAGATATTTAATGATACATTGTTGACCTCTGGTGAGTGTCAAGCTACCGAAATTCAAAGGCATTCTCTGTGCTATAAAGGGCAACTACAAAGTGAACTTTTAAACTTCAGTTCATTTAATGGCAATTCCTTTTATCAGTTTTCTGCTGGAGAAGAAGTGAGGGCTAAAGGCTGAGCTGTCCCATTCTGATGGATCATCTGCTTTTGCAGAAGGACGAGGCACTCGGCCATGTTAAGTGCCAGAAAGCTGAATTTGAGTCCATAATTGTCACACTCGTCCAGCTCTCAAGAACTGGCCAGGGGACCTTCAGATTTTTTACTTCATCGCCTCAAAGAAAACCTGACCTGCAAACACACTTTTGTAAAACTTAGTAGGTAAATTCTTATCTGATAATGGGTAGATACAGCTTCATCTCAAACACTTAAAAAGCAATTTTAAGTGTTCACGAAAAAAGTTCTGCTTTACCTGCACACCAAAATGGTGTGTTGCTTTAACGCAGGGGACAGAAAACGTCAATGCAGCATCAGTGGCCCCATGGCCAGTGTGACTGCACTCCTACTAGACAGGGACTAGCCCAGTGCAGACCGCTCCTCCACAAAAGCTTGGCACTGGTGGACATCAGGGCTTTTGCCTGCTAATACACCAGCGCTCGTCCCCGGAGCACCATTTCTGGAGATGGTGGGGCAGTATGCCCACACCCACTGCCCAGGCACTGCTGTGTTGAGCTTCCAATTCTGATCTGAATTAACAAATAATGTTTTCTGAAATTAAACTACAGCGCCTCTAACTTCAGCCTTTTCCTTTTCATTACCACTGTGTTATGATGACAATGGGAGGAAAATAATACTGCCTAAAGGTACCCCAGCCATGAGAGACAGCAGACACAGTAATGTGCATAATTACAATATTCATAAGTAAATTTTCATGATAATTAACAAAGACAACTGTCTTCTTTTGTTCTGATTACCTAAAGATATGTTAAAAATAGGTTTGCATAATTAATTACCAAATGTAAGGTTCCTTACAAATCCTTGGAGGTTATTTCAGGGAGCTTGTTCAAGGAAGTCATCTCCATAATAAACATTATCTGTCACTTCTGAGCTTATAAATTAATTATGATGAAGTAAAGAGAAATACAGATTGAGCATCAAGAAGATGATAAAGCCCAAGAATTAGCAATGAAAAAACCTTACAGGAAGGCGAGAAGCCCCTTTGCCAATTTAGAGGACTTCTGCAAGGCCACGTGGCGGCTGGCCCCAGGAGCTGGAGGCAGCTCAGGCAGCACTGGGCCGCGCTGCAGAAGGAGCACCTTTGGACCGAAGCCTTTTTGTACAGTCCTTGGTGCAAGCAAAACAGCACGCGTGCCCGACCCGACTCCCCTGCGCTTGAGTGTCCATTGCCTGTGCCCAAGTGACAGGCAGCCCGTTGCTGCCCATGGACCTGCACACTGACCCTTCCAGACCATCTCTGGTCAGATCCAGCACCACACGGGAATAGCTCTTGCAAAATACGTCCTCAGACCTCGGTCCCCTCTCACTCCAACTGAGCCCCACAGGAGTGCCTCCACCTGAGAGCCAAGCAGCACCTCAATGCCTTTGCTCACATTGTCCAAATAACACAATCGTAAGCGTCCTGTCCATCAGCTGTAAACACATGGAAAACCAGGCAGATAGAGAGTCCACCTCCTCTGAAGGACATCTGACTGAAAAGACCTGCAGAAACATCTTTGCTGAAATCAGAGACACAGCCTGCAGCCCAGGAGAACCAGGCTCTTTTCAACACTGTCACTGAGCAAGTGACTCTTTTTCCAAGGCTTTACTTCTCCTCCTGACTCCCCTCTGCCTTTCTTTGTTAGATTTGGACATCACTTATTTTTATAAGTGAATAAAACAAATATAAATGAAAAGAATATAAAAGAGGATTTTGAAAAAGAATACAAATATTAAATATAAACCAGACCAACTCACCTTTATGGACAAATATGCAAAGTTTACAAAACAGAATTCATTAGTAACACTAGAATAAAATCTCTCATTTCTAGGAACTTACGTGAAGGGGTTTTGTTAAATCTAATCTACACATAGCTCTATGATTCTATATGAAAACAATACAGTAGTCATCTGTCCTGTCTTTCCAGGGAAAATAATAATTCTGCAATTCAAGCAGCAGGGAGGAGCGAGCCCGCGGGGGTCACTGCGCGGCAGAGGCAGCTCCATGGCCCCCCAGACACCATGGTGGCACCTTGGCGTTCACGCAGCACTGGGACAAGAGTCCCATTTTAATAGGGACTACTAGTTTAAAAACACTTTAAACTCCTACTGTAGACAATTGTCCTTTGGTAAAGTTTATTTCATACAAGGTTCTACTTATCACAGTTTACTCTATTTTTTTTTTTTTACTTTTAAAGTAAAACTTTAAAGACAAATATATAAAGATGACTCAATTACACATCTTATAATAAAATACGCATGCATAAAGGTATGTCACAAAAGCAACATAAAGCAGACTTATTCCAACACCTAAAAAGCTCAAGTTCTCAATAGGGAAATACAGTGAAAGCTCAGTCTTTTGAAGAATTAAATCTAGTGTTTCCACCAGTCATGTTATATGTGCTTTAGTAATGTCCACAATACTGAAGCACAAAATTTCCATGAAGGATAAACAACTTGATATTGTTCATTTTATTTTAATGTCTCTATGAAATTATTTGCATACTTAGATATATTTTTCTATTTGTTAATGCCATAAAAAGAAATGCTTAAATAAAAATATATTTGCCATTCATCAATTTTTAGTGCAGTTTATTGCTTCCCCCACAAAATATTTAATATGGGATTGATTTTTGTGTTACGATGTGTGTTTACATTTATCTGCTTGGTATTGCAAGAAAACCTTTTCTGTAACAGCTCTTAGGAGCAAATCCCAGTCAAGTCTACATGTATTTTTCTCCATGCCTCCAAAACAGCACAGCTCAGTGTTCTAGACCAACAAAGGCTCTTTTACAAGCACAGGAAACGCATGTTCTCAGTGCCTGGTGTCAGCACCTAACGACAGAAGCTGCTCTCTCAAATCAGAAAAACATACTTGCAAGACAGCCCAGCTGGAAAATTGAATTTTCACCAACATAGACATTGTGCACAAAGACCTGTTTTTTGTGGTAATCTTCTATTATTCACTAAGTAATTCTCAACTGGCAAAATCAGCTTTATAGTCAACTAAAATTACTCCCAATCTTTTGTAATGTGTTGGCTGGAAATTCCAGCTTTCTGCACAAAAATGCAACATTCATCTGAGCTGTAGCCTCTAATCTGAGCAAGGGGTTTTCCTTCCAAGCTCACCTTGAAGAGCTCAGTAATTAGAGGGAAAGAAAAAGACTGCTAAGGTTCTCCAAGCTAATGATAGTTATTAAATATAAGAAGTTTACTGGCATTACAGCAGAAACCCTCTGGGTGTGGTGTTTATGCAGTACATGCAGCTCACAGTGCCACGCAGCAGCACAGGCTGGGCACTGCGCACGTTCACTGCTCCTGCTGCGCCCCACGCACACTGACACGCTCAGCATCAACAGCCACCGCCGTCACAAGCCACAGCCAAGTTCGTAAAGCAGCGTGCTGCCTCTCCACCGGAGCCCTCGGGGCCAGGCCGAAGTCAGCCCCAGGAAGCCACTCGGCAGGTGGCAGGCAGCGGCCATCCCGGGGCCAGGGCACAGACACACCATCCGCAGGGGAGCATCCTTGCGGTCTTGGTATTCACAGCATTCTGCTCAGATGGCCCCATCAGAGAGCAAGGCCACTCCACGGCATTAACAAACAGGTGCTGCATTATCCAGAGACCCCTCTTCTTTAAGCGTTTTAAAAAAAGACGGAACAAAAAGAATGGACTTTATTTCAGCGTTGCTTCAGGACTATCTCGACGCAGCTGCCACTACCTCTGCAGCAGAGCCCAAGATGAGAACTAGCTCAGGACTGACCTGTGTGCCAGTCACTCTCACTAACCATTACAAGTTACTTTTAGAAAAGCAATTTTCACTCCTCACCTTCACCTCTACTCAAGGTTTCCTCTAATAACCACACCAGCTCTTCACATTTGCAAGTCATTTTAAAAAGTATATTCCCTGCTCTTGAAAAGCATCTTTAATATGTTGATAGTGCTGACACTGGGCTCCAAGCTCTGCACAACAGGTAAGTTACCTCTGTGGAAAGTTCTCTATGAGGTAGTGCGATCTGACCTATTACAATGACAATCAACTTCCAAGAAATTCAAGCCTTAGGGATAAGTAACTTCTGGCTGGTAAAGGAGAACAAACTCTAAGAATCAAGAAGGGATATGAAACTTTAATCGCATTTCATAGAAAAAGTTATTCTTGGCGCAGCAAATGGACTACTAGAAACAAGGCCACTCATCACCTTTCTCCTCTGAGAAGATATCTAGAGGTACTAGAGGGAACTGTGCCCCAGTCAAAATGTGATACAGCAGTTTATGATGTTATAACCTTGTCCTCCCCCTCTGTGATCTCTGAATATAACACAAAGCACAAAATCTCATTTCTCCGCACTGCCTCCAGTCATGAGAAACCAGGTTTTGATATCTTGTGCAGGCCTGCGGGAGTAGCAGCATCCACTTCACAGAAAGAAAAGAAAGTGACACTTTTCTGTTGAAATAATAGAGAAGAGCAGAAAGATCTCCACACAGTGCCTGCTGGTGCAAATCTTGCCGTTGCTTGCACGTCATGCTATCGGCTCGGACACGTGGCTCATCAGGATCTTATACAGTTGCAGGATGCTGATTTCCACAGCCCATGGATGAATTGCCTTCTGCTCTGCTGCCCCTGAAAGGTTTGCCATCACCGCAGGGAGATCTCTGCCTACCTTAGGCCACTCATTTTTATGGCACAGGTATTAAAGAAGTGAAAGATGAATCAAGTTGCTCATGCTATCTGCAGCACCCAGCCAAGTCTCTCTCTCTCAGCAGCCTCTGTCACCTCCTGCCCACCCCCATCATGACTTGCTAGTGGGCTTGATGAACTCGACGCAAATCACAGTATTTCACCTGTGTCCATCAGAGCCATCTGTGAGGAGTCTCCAACCCTCTCTGCCCTGCACTGCTGCATCAGCATCCCACCTGCGGCCACTGCCTGCTTCAAGGGTCACAAAAATGAAAATTATTTATACGTTTTTCATTAAGAAGAAAAAAATTTATAAGGGTTCTCTGACTGTCCACACTCTGTGTAAGATATATTTAGGAAAACGAGACCCTCTCCAGATTCTGGCATATTCATTTCAGTGTGACACTTCAGGCGTGATTTAACTTCCCCCTCCCACAACTTCTCTATAAAATCTCTGCTCCAGTTGTATTTAAGGCCTTTCTAAAGACCTGCTTCTGCTATGATGCCCACATAGAATATTTATGGTGTTTATTCCCCTTCTGACGTTTGTCCTTAATTTGCAAGCATCTGTGAGTATAAACCAATGCTCCTGAAGCGTGTGAAGGGATTCCCCTGCTCGGTCAGATCCACCACAAGCAAATCAAGAATGCAGAAAGCTGACAAAATGCACAACCCATTAGCTGTGCGCACAGCACCTCACAGACCAATATCCTAAACTTGCCATTCATTCTTTGATTAAGCACAAAACTGAATGAGGCTGGAGTCAAGCAGAAACAGCAAAGCCATGCTACCCGGCTGCGCCTCTGCCGATTGCACTGGAGGAAGTACACTGTACAGTGCACTTCGTATAACAGTTTGCAGATCAGCATGATTCAAAAAGCACCCATCAAACCTACTCTGGTCATAAGACTTCACACAAGCATAATTACTGACACTATAACCTGTAATTCATAAATCATCTCTCATTTGTTTCCTCCTTGCTTTACCTAGGAAGGCGCCTGCCTCGACATAGAAAGCACTGGTCTCAGGAAATGACTGAGAAGAACAGTTCTCTTGTTTCAAATGTTTGTGGTATTTTTGGTGTGATTCACCAGACATGCAGAAGTCTACATCTGAGCTTGTTACTGAGACACTCTTTGCAGAGAAAACCAGGCACTGCCAGGACACAGCCTGCCTCATCCTGAAGTAAACATCTAAAATGGACCAAACGAATCACATCCCAGCGCCCTTGTTGGGTCTGAAAGACCTGAGGTAATTAGAGCACTGCAGTCATCTCCTCTGTAAGCATCTACAGCTTCGGGAGATTAATCTCACCACGGTCTACTGATTTGCAAATACTGGTAAGTTTCTTTCCCCATTTTTCCCTAGATCGCAACATGTGCACTGCAGCAGAATCCAACACACTGAAAAGCCTTTCAGGAGCCAGTCACATCCTCTCATTCAGGCAGGGTAGTCTGATTTTCTCTTTCTTCCCCCCCAGACGTGAACACTTTCACAGCAGGTACCACGGCGGCACTGCTCGCACTGAGCTGCAGGACAGAGTCCCCCGTCCCACTCGTGGAGCAATCCAGCTAGCGATTACTGTCTTCGCGGGACCCAGGCACTACCAGGATCCACCCCAGCTGGACTGAGGCTTGGCCTCAGGGTAACTCTGAGAAGGACTAAGCTTATCTTTAGTCCCATCAGCCACTGACGAATTCACCACAGGCCGCTGGCTGCCTCTCTCACACTGATGGGTACAAGTGCAACATTCCAACAGCCAGTTTGAACGTCTTTCCAATAACTATGTCCACGGGCTTGCCAAGCCTTCGCAATCATCAGTCACAACAGTTATCATTATATTTCATAGTGTAGAAATGAAATTCCACCTTTTTACAAAGCCAAGAAAATGTTATTGAATCTTTTAAAACCAAGCTGCTGGCCTGACTGACCGGCATGTTTACCAACCTGCTCCCTATCCACACCTTGCAAGGAGCCTGCATTAAAGAGTTTGCATTAAGTCCAAGGAGGAATCTGCCAGCAACGCTTCAAGAACAAAATGGTGTGACACATAAGATGCACAGCTGTATATAAGGCTGCTATCCTTTAAACATGTTCTTCTGTCTTCCGGGGAACAAGATTGTTCTTGACAGCTGTTAATAAGAACTGATCTAAGTAACTGCACCGCTTCTGCACACATCCAGGCAAACCCACGGACTGCGGGAAACGTGCCTTTCTGAAATCAAAGAAATACACAGCTCTGAAATTACTGGCTGTCACTCAACTAATTTACTTTTAACACTCAATCTCCCCACTGTTTACTTGCACTTTTACAGCATTTCTTTCTGAACTGCTGGGGAAAATGCTGATATACCGTAAGAGATGACCAGTCCTAGCCATCTATCTAATAGTTTGGTTAGTTTCTGCGGTTTTTTTTTCTAAATAATCAAAAAAGTAGTTGAGCTCAAATTTCTGACAAGTTTTATCCCAATATGACTCAATTCAAGCAACCCAGAAAGCCCCTCAACAGCAAATGAGCAGCTGTCAACCATGAGGTGCTATGCAAGTTACATAGTTGGGTATGGTTTGTAAAAAATATACTTCTTATTTTTTCTTTAAACATGCTGAAGTGGTACGGGGGCCTTGTGTTGGCTCTTAACAGATGAATTTTACCCTCTGGATTATTGAAAATCCACATTCCATAGAAGACAGCAATAAGAACTGAGATCCCGCATTGTCCTTTGCAACAGAACCACTGAGAAGCAGCAGTGGGCAAATCCAGAAATAGGTCACTCAGCTTCTCCCCATGAGCTCACTGCAGGGCATATTGTCAATTTAATTTCTTCATTTAGTTCCTTCTGCTTCCCATAACACTGCTTTCAAATCACAACAGTGTACGGGAGCAGGATATGCCAGTTGGCTTTGCAATTTTGTGTACACACAGAATTCCTGCCTTCAAACAAGATTAGCCTTCAAGCAAAATTAAGATACACACAGCACACAGTGTAGTGGAGGAGAAGCCACCAGCATACAGCACCTAGGAAATGGACAAATACAAGGTGTGCTTCACTCTGCTACCTCATTGGTTTGTATTAAAGTTTTCACTATGACAAAAGATTGTTTTAAAAAAAAAAGTATGGAGAGGCATGTAGGTAAACTTTTACTGGGGAAGGAGGGTCATACAGAAATGGATTGCCTCCTGCCACTGCTAAAGAATAAAAACAGGTCTTAGGCTTCAGGGTAAAACACTGAAATCTCAGCGTATTTGAAACATCAGCAGTGTTTCAGGAGTATGATGCCATATTGTCAGAGTACCTGTCTTGAGAAGACTGAGCTTCCTTTTCTGACTCAGAATTATACTTTTAATAATCATTTTCTGCTTGGCAAATACAACCTATCTATTTTTTTTAAGAAACAAATGATAACAAACCAAATCCTCACTACCACGCAGAACGATTGCACACTCATTATCCTGGTTTCTCTACTATCTTTCAGTTCTTTCTCCCAGGGCAAATCTAGGCCAAGCTCTTACAAACTTCCCCTCTCGAACAGGGAAGAGCACATTGATTCTTTATTGCCATCTAGTGACCAAAGCTACTTCCACGTTCACACCAAACTGGTTTACAAATGTGGGGAATTTTGAAACCAACGACAGCAAAAGAGAAAGCAAGCTTAGTCTTCACCCTTAACTTTGTGGTACCCTATCCATACCCCTCACCGACCCTCAGGCCTCAGATCCGCAGTACCTGTAGGCCACTGATGCTGCCGTACAGTCCTCTGACTCTGCCAACGAGCAAGTCCTTTACCCTCCCTCTACAGCTCAGCCATTTAGAAAGAGGCATTCTGCAAAAATGAACGGCCTTGCTGTGTCGGCAGGGAGCTCACAGAGCGCGGGAGCAGGGGCCACGCCGCTGGACAGGGCCAGCACAGCCCATCCAGGCCCAGGGTAACACCTGAGGTAGCTCCAGCAGCCATTTCCTCACCTTGGGAGAAGGAAGGAGTCAGACTGCTTTCAGGTATTCTCAAGATCCTTCAGAGAGGTATTTTCACTTGGCTCATGTTTTCTGGGGGCTCACAAGCAGTTCTGTTCTTGCCGAGACGCCCTCCTGGCAGCCCGCTCTCACGCAGGGCCCCAGCACGCGCCACACACAGGAAGGCTCCAGGAGCGCGCCAGTCCCGGGGCCCTGGGCTGGCTGCTCCCGTTATCCAGATGCTGCTGTCTCTAACCTGGCTGGGAGCCTGCCGTTACCAACGACTGCACGGTAACGCTGCCAAAGTCACGGCAGCCCCGCGGCTGTGCGGCCTGGGCCGGGCCGGGCCCGCTCCGCCTCCCTGCCCGGCCCGGCTCGGGCCTGCACCGCCGGCAGCCGCACGGTGGCACTGCCGCGCCGGGTGCCGCACGGCCCCGCGCTGCTGCCCGAGGCCGGGACACCCCGCTCCTGGAACGGGCCGGGCCTGCTCCGCCGCGCCGCGCCCAGAAGGGCGGTGAGGCTGAAGCTGGCCTTGGGCTCCAGTGTCAGTTTTGTGACCCGGCCACTTCGGCCCCCGCCTCGCGGTGCAGGATGACCCCGCGGCTGTCCTGGGCTAACCCGCGGCCGAGCTGTCCGGCGGTGCCAGGGCGGGTGCGAGCTCTGGCCCCTTCCCCGCCTGTTCCTGCCCAGTTGTTGTCCGGTGTGGTAAACTGGGCTGTTTCTAGGTGTAAAGCACCTTCCTTTGCGTTCGGGCAGCAAAGCTTTCAAGCTGTTCAAAAGGGATGAACATGTTTCCATGTCGTGCTCTGTACAAAGATGTAGGTTGTGGAGCATGAGCTGCCTGCCCAGGTTGTCTCCAAACTTGTTTGACTCCTCTGCTGTGGACTCTTTTCAGACCACGCTATGTTTACCAGCCCTCTTCAAGGAGGCTTCAAAGAACCGGGTTCCTGGGAGGCCTGAAAAGCCCGGCTTTGCTGGAACCTGTACAGGCCCCAAAACAGACAACAGCGTGAGAGAGCTTATGCTTGTGTGGAGATCCATCAAGTCCATTGCTGTGATGTGTGTCAAAGAATAATAATACTAAACTATGTGAAAGTCTAATGAGTGCAGAAGAAAAGCAGATAAATTTATGCAGTGATACAGCTTTAACGGACATGCTTTCACAGCCCTTTTCTCTGCCCCCAAATACAGAAAACTGTTTCATAGCACCATGTGCCATGTTAGACCTGCATACCAGAAATTCAGAACAATTTTTTTAAAGCTTAAAATAAATCTCAGTGATGGCGCTGTCTTAGATGGTGTTTGAAAATCCCTTCTTAAATGTGGTCAGAGTACTTCTGCAAGCTTTCAAATGCAATTCACTAGACACTGATCTGCAAAACATCTGGGACAGACAGCGAGTGAGGTTCTGCATTCTTGGCCTTCCAGTAGCAGAGTTTCAGATTCAGATTAATGAGGTCTGAATGCTCGTAGGAAGACCTGTTGATTGTTACAGTCTTTATGCTGCAAAGGTTAAGGAAGCCTCAGAAGTCACCAACCCTTGCCAGGCCGCATGACCAGCCACTGTCTCACTCACAACGCTGGCACTAGCCCAGCAGCTACAAGGCTGGAACTATCTACTCTTGCATGTCCCTTGGTGCATTTCAGCTCAGTCCTCTCCATATAGATATGCCTACAATATGCATAAATGTGCCTGGGCCTTGCTGAATCACTGAGAGAATTTATGAACTCAGACTGACTTTGCATCCCAGCTGTTCTTGTGCATAAATGATGCAGATATCAACAAGTTTGGATCCGAGAAGATGTTACTCATATTATAGATCAGCATATGAACATTAGTTCCAGCCATCAGCTTGTAAGATTGAACACTGCTAAAGGTGGACGAGAGGAAAATGGCACCTCTTAGTAACACTGTTCTGTTAACATGTTCTAGTGTTTATTGATGTAAGATGCAAAGCAGCAAAGGCTGCTTCACAAATGTTCACAGATGTTAGCATAAAGCATCCACTCGCTCTTCATGTTTAATTTTTCCACCATTGGGCTCTATCAGTTTCCATTTATATATTAGAAGATGAACACCCTTGGTTCTTCTGATCCATCTTCACCCTGGATGTGTCTCCAATCTCCCAAGGCTAAGCTGTTTGTGCTAGCCCTAGGTTCAGTGGTTCACTGAAGTGAAGGACAGCAGGATTTAATGTTTTTTAATTTCCCTGAAAAACACAAAGGTCTCAGCTCTCAGTAGGGCAAGGGGAATTGGTGGTGCTCAACATGACGAGGAATTCTGCATTCCTTATTTCCTTCTCTCCCCCAGAACAAACATGTTTAAATAAGCTGCTCTCCTTGCTGAAGCGGGTAGAAAAAGTACATTCCTAAGGCAAGCTTACACAGAAATATTTGAAATGACAATAGCTGTTGAGCCCTCATCACTTTTACAGTTTTCTGGTGCAACCTTTTAAATGCCTTGCTTGATAAGGAATAAAAATCTGAGTCATTCTTTGTTCTTGATCCAGAGTAGCAAGTCCATTTGTCGATAAAGCTATCATACTTTCAGTGCCTTTTGCTAAAGCTGAGCTGAAGCTTCAATCTGCAGACGTGCCTGTATTTCCAGATTTAATAATGAGTGCTGTAGAAAGTGTCTTCTGTAAAACAAAGAAAGCCCAGTTATGAGTGCTTTTAAAGTTTCCATTTTACAGTCTTCCTATGTCATCACTCAGTTGAAGAATATAAAAAAAAAAAACCAAAATAGAAGTCAAATAATCCATGTAATTACTACGTACTTACTTTTATTTCAAGACTGGAGTCCTGTAATTCAAAACTAGTCAAACCCCCTATTTCTTACTTTGGTGCTTTCTCTCTTTAATTCACCAGGAGAGGAAAGTTTCACAGAGAGAAGTAATACCTCGTTTACTGAACCAAGCAGACAAAAGGACAGATTGAGAACAACTGCTTTCAGTTTCACTTAATTAATTGAACTGAGAGGAAAGGATACTGCTTAGGAACTGAAAAGCAGAGGGGGATGTTAGCAAAGAGACAAGTGTTAAGATTCACAGGCCGTCTGGACCAGGGTGAGGAAAGAGACTTACTGCCTACGGATCAGTGCAAGCTCAGCTGGAGGTACTGTCTGGCATAATTATATCAATGCTTCTACTGAATATGCAATTTTTACAATGGAGAAAAAATAATTTTACTTCTTGTCTTCTGAAACTGTTCTTTAAGTCTCCACGCAGCATGGGAGCAGACAGACCTGGGACAGAATATCTGTTCTGTGAAATCTTCTGTGCTGATCCCTGCTGACAGTAGGGAAGGTACTGCACTGTTCATAGTAGCATCATTTGAGAGGCACAATACGTGTTACTCCGAGTCAAGAGAGTGAAAACATACTGGCTCTGACGCAATGCTTGCTTAATGCAACCTCATGGGAACCCACTGTGTGCTGGAATCTAAAGAGCTTTGTGATACTCTGAGTATTAGCTTTTCTAGATGCACTTCCTCTGCAAACTATCCCATTGTTCCTATTAACTCAATGTAGAATAATCCTGAATGATTAATTCTATTCTAAGTCTCTGAAATTCTGCAGTACCTTCTTCTCCATGGCTTGATTTTTGTTTCATCCTAGCATTTTTCAAAGATGTCAAACGTAGACATTTGATCTAGAAAAATAAGTAACAGTCATATCAGAGGAGCATTTGACATTATATTCAACATGCAATCATATTCAGTAGGGAGGTAACTGGGCCCCTTTGGGATGGAAAATTATCTAGAACTCCATCTCTGATGCAGCTGAGATATAATCATATTATATGATTAGCAGGAACAATATCAGCCTTCACAAATAAGGACAGTTGCTGAAGAGCTTACAGGATTTGAGCTTAACATTAATGGCTTGAGTCATGGTTATTATTTTGCTAAAACCCAAGCAGACTATAGGCAATGGATCTTGTTTCTGTAGATATGAGCATAAATAGTCAATAGAATTAATAAATTCCACACTTTACAGAGAGAGTGTACCCATGGCCAGCATTTCAAGGAGCTATGGAATCCAGAAATGGGCACTAGGACCCCAGGGAGTGTGGAGACAAGTACTGACTCTGCAGGTATGGCCCTTTCCATGTAGGAGGCCAAGTCCAATGTGTCACTTCTCACCTCATGTTTCCAAAGGGTTGGAAGCGGCAGAAGAATGTTGCAATGGACACAGGTCACCAGCATGTCAAAAGACTGGGTGTCTTTAAGAACTTCAGGTGATGTGGAAAGTTCACTTCTTGTGGGAGAGGGAAAGCCAATCTTTTTGTTCTTTGGGGATTTAAGCAAAGTTTTGGAGGTCAATGGCTGATCCCTTTCTTTCCCTTTGGGACGGACATCTTTCCACACCATTGCACTCTCGGAGCAGGAAGGAGGAACCAGGGAGGAAGAAGACTGTGGTGGATCACTGCTGAGTTTTGAAGCTGACTGGACAGCAAAAGCTTTTGTCAGCTTATGGGCTGCACTGCATTTATTCTGTTAAAAGAGAGCATGGATAATGAGGTGAAGATTGGCATTACACCCAGCTGTGTGGAATGTTGTGATTTGCCACAGATATGAGTCATGGGGAGGGACAGTGGACACATCACAGTGATGCATCAGCTGAATACACCGTATCATGAAAATACAGTTTGAAAAGCCAAGACACACTGCCCTTTCTTAGCTAATATATAGCTTTTCAGAGAAATAACCTGGCTGGAAATTAAGCACAGAGCATTCTCTTGTTCAGTTTCAAATGTGCTTACCAGATGTTGGGAGTACTGGTCATCTGGGAATGACTTATTGCACTTCCGACAAAGACTGCCATCAGTACCTTCAGAAGGGAAAAAAATGAGAGAAACACAGTCCTGACACTAGTCATCTAGACAAGCTGCTCAGATCCACTTATGGTGACTGGTTCTAGAGAAACAGTGAATGCTGATTGCACTGGCCAAGAAGGAATTAGAGCTGTGACGACATTTTGCTTTTGGCACCACTCAAAACCAGTCCACCATCCCTTCTCGCAAACTTCAGGATATTTGAAATTCCACTCCAGACTCATGTTTGTGGCTCAAGATGCTTCACTCCTTCCCTGGCCTTGCTAATTCTGTTGCTAGGGGGTTTTGGTCACTATAGTTTATTTTGCCAACCACTGCACTTACTGATGCCTGTTCTCTTCTGGAATCATTGACAGGATTCATTAATTTTTTGTCTTGACATACTCTGTCCAATACCTTAGGCCAAATAAAGCTGCTCTCAACTTCAAGAAATCAGGGTATGCACCGCTGGCTTTAAATATAGAAGTAGGAGGAAATTCTAAGTCGTATTTTGTCCTATGTGACAAACAGAAAGAGGAAGAAATTCCACTTATTTTCTCACATCACAGAAGGAATTTCACTTCCAGGATATAAGGGAGGCATAAAAGAACATGGCCAATGAGCTACCAGTCAGTGGAACCACTCTGGCTTTACAATAACCAGCATGATAGAAAGCAACACTTGGCCCTTTCCCTGCGGTTGGTTAAACAACAATCTCCTCCAGCCTGGATTAGTGAGTATTGTAGAGAAGGCAGGAGAATTTTCATTGAGATTTAACAGAGTTGACCCAGTCCATGACAATGAGGAATTTTGCTTACCAGTGGGGCAAATAAATGCTGCATTAGTAGATGCTTTACTGGTTTGAAAGCTGACATCTTTATCACAGGGCAGACCACTGTTCTGACAAATATTTTTGTGTTTCTTCTGGTCTTTGTACATGATGTATTTGTTACACTCCCGACACCACTCTGTTCGGCTGGCACAGGTGTTCAGATGTTCCTGCAGCTTGTTGAAGGGCATTTCAAGCTCACAGATCTTGCATTTCATTGCTCGTTTCTGGCATTCCTTGGTCTGCATATGAATAGAGGAAATTATTGCAAATTTTCTATCAATACTAAAAGAAAGCATTGTGTGAGAGCAGTGAGTGACTGTTTAAGAATGCCCCCCTTAAGGGGTATCTACACCACCAAATGCAGGCTTAGCTTTACAGAGGAGTATTAGGAGTTTGCCTGTCTAGGCTATCTTTAATTTAGGATGATTTTGCCAGCATAAGGCAAAATGGGAATCAATAGCAGTGAAGATGTTCTGTGTCAGTACAGGTTAGGAACAGAGCACAAGCCCACCTAGAAAATTCCAATACTTCAGCTACCATCACCAGAGGAAGCCTGCTGTGTCTTCACTGCTTTGGTTCCTTGAAATGGTTAGACTACAGCTAGCATTGACGGGCTGCTTTCACCTCCCAGCCTTTGCCAATTCTCCTCCTTGGCTGTTTCCTTGACTCTCACTTTGTATAACCACCCCTATAGAAAAGTAGGTAATATGAGTGTGGAGGTAGGATGGAACTGTCTTTGAGAAGCCCTCAAAGAACATCAGCTTGAGGTGCCAAGGATGAGAAGGTAATAGATTATCTCCTGGAACAGACTGTCCCATCACAACTGGATGGGCAACCACCATGGGACAGACTTATTTACAAGGGGGAAAAGGTATGCCAAAACACTGCAGCTGTTGAGAGGTTTAAGTTTCTCCATGGTCTAGGATGGAAGTCAGGGATTTACAGATTTACATGTTTTTGCTGTTGAACCCATTAGTGTGATGCTTGGTGGCTGGTCAGAGGGGTCAGCCTCGAAGGTAAAAAGTACTGCACTCCATACTTACCTCATGATGCTCCAACTGGTATTGCTGCATGCTTTGGTGACAAAGATTACATCTGACCTGCAAGCAAAACATACAGCAGTTCATTGGGAGCATAGAAGAATGGTTAGTGCTTTCATATGTCAAAACAACTTCAAGCTGCTGAGATGGTCTTCCTGTCATTTTCATCCCAATCATCAACAAGCTGTTGGTGAATTTTTGTTTCTCTGTCAGGCCTGAGCTGTGGTGATGAGATTTTGAGGAAAACAGATATCTGATGATTGTGCAGGAAGCTGTCATTCTGTGCAACGATCCAGTTCTCAAAGGTGCCCATGTGAAATGCAAAGTGTGACATGAAATAAAGTGTGTAGTAAAAATTTTGACTGAGGCTTAACTTAAAAGTATAGGTATGATATTCAGCTAGTCTAAATTATAGTAGCCCCTCTGAAAACATAGGAGGTATGCTAGTTTTCTGTAGGTTTGCCATGAGAGCTACTCGTGTTCTGTTAAGTAACTGAAATCAATGGAATTGCTAAAACAATAAAACTAGTAAGACAGAATAAAAAGTCATGCCTGTGTATTCATGCTTCGGCACAGTACCTCTAGCTACAGCATTCTTAATGCTATTGCCTCACTGTATGAGGAGCTGATATATTTACTCTGCCAGTTCAGAATTGTTAAAAAAGTGCACTGATGGCATAGCTTTGTACAAGCAAGGTTTACGTCAGATCAGGTACGGTCTGTCTTCCTCTAACCAAATCATTTAACTTGCATGCTCTGGCTAATTCACGAGCACTAGGGGCCTGTATCCATACCTGATCTGTAACTTGTATGGCTGGGGAAACGGAGACAGCACAGTGGAAGCTTTATTCTCTTAAACTGAGTGTGCAATAAGATCAAAAGGTGCTGTAACCAGGCCTGAAGAGTTGTATCAGACCCTTACAGATTTTCTGGTCAAACAGTTACAGGAGTTCAAATCTAGTTAATATAGAGCACAGTACCATGAACATACTACTTCAGGGCTGGCAGAGCTTTTTGCTATTTGCAAGAAAACCCTGAAGAAAGTGTACCATTCCTTACCTGCTTGTGTGCTTCCGTTTGATGGTCTTTCATATCCTTTTGGGCAACTGGTTCATCACATTCTGGACAGAGGGTGAGAAACCGCAAGCAGTGGGTCTCATGGAGGGAGAAATTTGCAGCAGACACATCTCGTTTACTATCGAGCACATAAATGGGAAAGAGAGAGTAAATAAACTGGTGTGGTTTTTATTCCTGAGCATGAGGTTATACAGTATGGAACATCTCTTTGGTCAGTTTGGGCCAGCTGCCCTGATTGTGTCCCCTCCCAAACTCTTGCTCACTCCCAGCTTCTGATTCATCGTAATGAGACATTTAGACTAGATTCTGCTACTCACTCTGTTCTGCCGTATTACCAGGACTACTTCCGAAACGCACAGAGCAGCTGCTGGAGGCTCCTGGTGTATTTGTCCAACAATTATTTCAGGAAAAGCTCCTGATATTGTTTATAGACGTGGAAAGAAAATAAGGGCCTCTGTTCCGAGTGTCAGGTATCTAAGGCATCACAAAATGTACAGCTCTTTGGCTCCCAGCAGACCAAGGTAAGGCAGCCCAGCCAAGCAGCTGCTCCGTTCAGAGAAAGGTGACCTCTGAGCTGAGATACACAGATGTCACCATGCTCAGTGCGTTCAGGAAGAGCCACTTAGGTTTATCTGGGAAATCACTTTATTTTAATAACTGATGTGCTCACAACATCAGTGACAAGAACTGCGCTTGGGTAAGACCCCCTGATGAGCTTCCAAGTGCAAACCTTAAGCAGTGTAAAACTTAAGAGCCTGGGACCCTGATCCCATGGGACCCATCTTAGGATGTCTGCCTCACGGCCCTCGCTTCAGGCTCAGAGACATTAGTGCACCAGGCAACAGGAGGCGAGGTGTATCCCTGTCATTTTGAAGCCTTTACTGCAGCGGGGCCAGGACCCTGTGGAAGGAGGTACTGATGCTTGTGCAAGGGAGTGATGGTTGTGAGGCCATGCAACCCTTCTGGCCTACAGGAGTAGGAAGACTGCCTGAAAGGACATGTACGCTTCCAGCTCTGCTACTTCGAGCTGTGGGAGGCAGAATAGCTGGTGCCATCTGGGCTTTCTGCATTAGTTTTTGTTCCAAACTGTGACATCATGTTTGAGCCACAGAACTAGTCTGCCCAACGTATTTGCTGGTTGTTCCATGTGGAGAGAATGGCCAGGATAAGGCCACATAAATTACAAACAGCCCAGCCCCAGCCACAGCAAAAAAAGCCCCGGGGCAGTGAACTCTTCCAATTTTCTTAGAGAAGGTAGGTTGCCTCAAGGAAATCTGCTTTAGATGTGAGGAGATGCTGCTCATGATCATGATGGATAAGCAATGGAATGGATTTCCTGTGGGAATGTGTCACTTCTGTCACCAGAGTTTTAAAGAATTGATTAGAGGCATCTATCAGAAGTTTTAGGCAAAGGAGGTCTGCCAAGGAGTCCGATCAGTGTGCAGCAACTGCTTTATTCAAAGCATCCCCTACAACCTTTTAGAACATAATGCACAGGCTCTCTTTGTGCAAGGCTAAACATTGATTTTCCTTTGTGACTAGATAAAATTGAGGCTAAGCTCATGTTTAACCTTTCTAAGTTTGACTCTTTTTTAAAACTGCAGTATTTCATTCATATAATTCACCTAATGGCCTAGCTGCTAGTTGAGACACACCAAGCTACACCTCATGGCCCCTTCTAGCCTTCTATTCTATGAGAGATGGCCAATCAACCTGAAAAAAATGAGTATTTTATCACTTAATTGCAAATATAGCAACAGAAAGAAACATCAGCCGTGGGGGGAAACTAAGGCAGCTGCTGGGTTTGGCATGGTGCATGCACTGACTCCTCTGCCAGATACTGCAAAATTACCCACAGTGGTGTTACGTAAAAATAGAACATGCAGCATAGGAGAGGCTGTGGAAGAAACCTCTCCACAGCAAAGCAGCAAGAAAGCAGCAACCTGGAAATGTGGAAATGCATAGAAAATATTTTTGTTTACTACTCAATGGCTAGCATACACCCCTCCTGTCGTGCGGCTCTTCCTCTTCTCCCCCTGTTACAAGTGACCTAGATAACATGAAAGAAAATCCTACAAACTCTTGAAATCCCTACACTTCTTAGGAGTGGAGAGGGAGAAAGATCTCTTACCAATTTTTGCAGAATCTGCTCTCTTCTGTCATGATTTTTCTTTTTGTTCTGCTGGATACTCTTTCTTCCAAGAGCAGAGAGAAAAAAAAAACGAAACTGAAAGCCTCTGTGGCGATAACTCCACCTCAAACAGCTGCTTAGCCAAAAATTTGTTAAAGGGGAAACAGCAGCATTGCCAGACAAGTATTAGCTTTCAGCGCGGGTTCCACATACAGATTTGTTCACTGGTCCTGAGAGCAACTACCAGGTGTCAGTTTCCTTCTTTCCCAGAGAAGATTAATTGACAGTCACTGCTTCCCCAAGACGGCCGCAGGAATCCCTCCGGCCACCATCTCCCCTCGACGCCTGGAGCGGCCATGGCTGTGGGGAGCCCGGGGGCCCCATCGCTCCTCCTGTCCAGCACTGGTGCTGTGCGTTGTGCAGGTGGAGCACCAACACCTGTCCACAGAGGAACCTGCAGGGAGCACGGCAGCCGCTGTTCCCTCAGCCCATCCAGGCTGATGGCCCTCCAGCGAGCAAGGAGGGCAGGGGCAGGCTGCAGCCCCCTCCACCTCTGGAGCGGGGGTCACGGCAGTATCCAGCCTCACAAACCCACCTTGGCCTCCCTGGGGCAATGCTGTCCCACTCAGGCAAAACCAGCCAGCTAGTGGAGAGGAAATACTTGCGCACAGTTACCATGGGAGAGAAACCCAGCACTGGTCCTCCAGCCTCACCCCACCAAGCCCCACAACGTGGCTGCTCAGCCCTGCCCCAGCAGACTCCCAGCCCCACAGTGACCCCAGGACCACTTCGGGGTGTGTAAGTATGTGCAAGGTGAAATCTCCAGCCTGCACGGACCAGCTTTGCCTTTTCTCCCTGGTGACACCCCGTGAGGGGTGGGACTGACCGGCAGCGCTAGAGGCCCCAGGTGCAGCCGGTCCTGCCTGTCACTGACCTCAGCCGGGGCTCTACATTTTTACATAGGGAACTTTAGAAGAAATACAAGTTAAAGAGAAAAAGGAACAGAACCTCACGTTTTCATTTCAATGCCAATACCAGTATCTTCAGGATTTCCTGATTCCTGAAGTACGTGCTACTGTAACTGATCCCTTACAGCAGTATGACGCAAGCAGCTCTTCTCTGATGTCGTAGACCCTGCCCAGTGTGGAACAGTGAGATACAAGAGATGCAGAAAATATTAACTGACCTCCTTAGTCTGTAAAACGGGGACAACAATATTAATTCTTCTGCTTTGCAGAGGTACTGGGAAGAATCGTTCACTAGTATTTGCATAATGTATTGTAATGCCATACACAACAGATGTCTCAGATGTTACTCAGAAATTGGTGTGGTTCATTTCCCATCCAAACAAGCCTCTTTTGTCCCCATTTTTCTCTGGGAAAAATAAAAGAAGAAGAACAAAAAGGAAGCCCAATAAGCCGTTACTTAGACCTGAGAATAATGAGTGTTTATCTGGATTTTGTAACACAAATTATGTAATGAAGCAGAGAAAAGGCTTTTGAACAAATATGTTAATGAGATGGCAGCTAAGGGAGAGGTTATGGAGTTGCCAATTCTGAATCAAATTTTTTAATGTGATTTTCTTTTGCTGTTTTTTTTTTTTTTTCTTTTGTAGTCACTAGCCTGCACAGCATTTGAATGTGCTTTAGGGCTTCGTGCAAACTATACGGGAAATACCAATTCTGGGTCAAGAAAGCCTGATCAGCAACACACACTGACTGAGAAAACTCCACCGACTCAAAATTCATAATGAGGGCTTTTATGTAGGAAGTTGTTGGGCACAGGGATTGTACTGAAAGGACTGTTCGTTCAGCATCTCAAAAGCTTTTCTTGGAAAAATATCAGATGCTCCACTGGGAACTTAGTTGAAAGATACTCCTAAAGCAACACCGTGGACTGGCAGTGACTGGAAAGAACTGATTGGAGGGAAAACAGAAAGTAATGAAATGGATTTTCTCTGAATGCCAGCAATAACTCTTTCCATTTAAAATCTGTATAAACCTTCCAGTGCTTAACATTATTATACAAGAACTCTTCTAGGCTTCTTTTTAAGTCAAGCAACACATAGAGGTAAGTTCTGAGCTGATTGTTTTTAAAATGTGATTTTCAAAAGCCTAGGTAGAAGACACTGCTTTCTCTGCTAAGTCCTAGAATGTCTCAGGGCCAGTTGTTTTCATTTTTGTTTCTCAGTGTCAAGTATGATAGGTCCTACAGTCCTGGTTTAATATAGTTCTGTTAAAACTTTTGCACCTCTGAATGTTGCATGGAGCCTGCAATATGAAATAACTTTTTTAAAGAATGTGAGGAGAGTTTTTGCCTTGAGAGGGAATAGCAGTTATCTAGGTCAAATGGACTGCTTTAAAAGAGGGAGACTGTACTTGAGTGCTTGGACTACATGTGAATTAGAGGCAGAAATATGTATATCTGTAATTAAGTGAATCAGCTGCTACTTGTAAAGCCTCCTTGCCACAGACCATTCCTATCCAGCAATAACAGGAGTAACTGGGATGACTGAACCACCTAAACTATACTAAAATCTTTATTTTCCAATTTTTCCACCTGGACTGATCACCCTGGAGCTCCTACCTTCCTGGAGGATTTGATTTCTAGTTTCTTTCTACTAGCTCAAACAATGCAGGTCAGCCTTTAACTAGTCTTCAGCAGTGTCCCACTTCTGAGTGGAACTCCTTACAGCGGCTCACATCACTGAATCTGGTATCTGAAGTACAAAAGAGAAGACTGCAAGACTCTTTATGTGGTTTGACAATGCTGTCAAGCTCATCTATGAATTTCTGTCTTGAAAGGTGCGGCTGTTCCTGTTGCAGCTGTTACTGTTCCCAGCCATAACTGGTCCAGTCTCTTGAGCTGGCTCTGCTGCTCACTGAACACTTCATTGAACCAGTTCAGCTCACTAACTCAGCAGGAAAGTGTTCTGCTTTCTTTGTCAAGTCAAACTCCAATAAGCCCCAGAGCCATCAGCTGAGTAACGGCAAGCAAGCCAGTGCAGGTCAGTGGCAGTGAGCCATGAGGTGGGCTTGGCTCTGTTACGGCATCGTACCCTTGGTTCTTGATATGCTTAAAATACCTATGTTTATTAGGGTAGAACAGCAGCAAATGGGAGCAGTGGTGTCTAGTAACCAGGGAAAAGGGATTCGGGTACAAGAGACCCAATTCAGCTCCTGGTTCCACTTCATGTCACCACCCATGCCTAAGCCTCTTTGTAACACAAAAGATTTTAGTTCCTTTGTAAACTGATTTGAAACTTACTACCAAGTGCAGCATATTATTCAACATTAGGGTATCAATATTTAGCCCTAAGGCTACTACAGTCTCCCGCTTCTAAATGGTGTCTGCAACCAAAAGCTAATTTTACCTGCTGTCTTTAAAGCAGTACTTACAGACGATGAAACCACACACCTCACATACATATTTGTAAGTACTGCTCTGGTCTCTGCTATGTTCAGAGCAGCACTGACTGGAGGAAAGGATTCTTTTTTTCTTGGAGGCCTGCACTTAGTGCTCAATTAGCATGAGATGAATTTCGGGCTGTGGGAGGTTTTTGTTTGAATGCTCTCTTTGAACCATCTAAAACTCCTCTTGCTGGAGGTTTTGCAAGCACGACGGGCTCTCTGCAGCTTCCTTTTGCCCAGCTGTCAGACCAGTTCTGTAAAGCAAGCAGCCAAAGCTTTGTCTGCCTTCTCCTTGGCACAGTGAAGAGGAAGCTCACGGGCGAATTATGTGAAAGAGCTGCCATTCCTGTAGCACTCTCATACCCAGCCAATGCCAAATGTGTCTGAGCTGTAAGCATATATCGAGGGAGACAGGGAACAACTGGAAGACTTGCCAAATCGAACCTGCTCCTCTGTGCTTCTCTCTATAGGTGCACGCTGCTCCCTTAGAGAGCAGTGCCCAGCCTTGGCCTGCATTATAAACTGCTCCCTTCCCCCATTTCGTCCAGTCACGCTCTCCCCTTCCTGCATCTTGACTATGCATTGCGCAGCTTTTTCACTTCTTTATCTGAATGTAGGCGTCTTCTCTCATGTCCACATCAGTATCCTTCTTTCTGCCCGTGTTCTTGCTGTTTGCAATGATATGTGAATATGTGTGTCTAACATCTGGATTCAGTCAACTTCTCAGCCTCCTGGTTCTTACAGCAGAGCATGAATGGACACACGTAAACCTCCAATGGCTTATAAAATAGAGATGGATGTGCGCTGGCAGGATGGCTTGAGCAAGGGGCTACGAGGACAGAATTTACCTTTCAAGATTACAGGTTCAGTTCAGTGCAGGACTTTGTCCTTGCTGCTCTGCAACAGCCAGCTGCTTTGCTTGGTTTTAGCTGAATTTCTAGCAGATTTCTACAGGAACTGTAGTTGGCATTAATTCGATTCTTCTCAGCAAAGTCAGCACAGACGTTTTTAATGAACAAATATTTCACACGCACTCCAACAAACCAACTTGCTCTCCTTCTGAAGCGAACCTCCTCTAGAAAAGGAGCCTGCTTTTGCAAAAAAAAAAGTAAAGACATAAAAGTTGCACATTTCCATGGTCACACTTAAGGTTTTTCCCAGCTTTTGCTTTAGTTAAAGTGCTGGGAATTATCAGCCTTTACATTTAGGTTTCTAAACTCAGTTTATCAGTGCTGGTCTTGACTCCTGAAAAGATTACAGTTGCTTAGTTTGGGACCTGGGTCTCAGATAAAAACATGCCCAGATAAAGGAGATTTAGACACACTTACTTTTAAACCTGGACTTAGTGTTGTTCCTAGATCTCCCTCTCCTATTCAACTGCTATTGACCAGGCAGCTCCACTGGAAGAAGTGGGAAGTGAGTATTTATCTCTAATGGTCAGGTACTTGCTGGTCCTGATTGACACCTCCCTGTTTTCCTCCTTTGCGCCTTCCTTTCTGCTCTGTCATCTCTTGGGAGGCCTGCACCTTCTTCTCATCCCTGTCTCAAGTTAGCTGTTCCTAAGAACGCCGGGGAAAACTGTGTTTCTCGCATCTCTCCACTTCTCCTCCCAAAGGTACACCCTTCTCCTCGAGAGTTGCCATATGAACAGCAGAAGGTACTCCAGTATCTTTCAATCTGATTTCCTGTTATTCAGATGCTTGTTCTTTTTTGTGAATCCTTTTTTTGTTTTGTTTTGTTTTGTCCATATCATAGAATGTACTTGTCATGGCACACTGAAGGCAAGTTTGCAGTAATTCTGCACAATAAGGAAATACTGATTCCCTTCTCTGTATTTGACAAAAGAGGACACTGAGGCATGGACTGGCTAACTGAATTGTCCACAGGAGTCCCTGATCTCATTCCTAGGTACAGCAAGCAAGTCTCCTTTCACAGGATTAGTCCACCTAAAGGTACCAACACATGTTCATAGCCTTTCTTTTTATTTTCTCTTTTCTGCACTGCATCTCATTTAAACAAGAAGACAGCAAATCATATTTGCACTGGTGTATCAAAGTGAACCTTAGTACAACTCCTTTAGAGTTAACTCTTTGCATTTTCTTATTTAAAGCTTGTGTCCTTTTTCTTTGTTGACTAGGGACCATTTTTTTCATTGGAGATGGTCCACAGGAATGCAAGTTTTGGCCAATTCCCCACTTTCTGCTAGGCTTTGCGCTGGTGTGAAGTTTCCTCTCTGTTGGTAAGTTACCAAGAGGGACTGCTGCTAAACGTTTGAAGATTTGGAATCTGTACAGATCCGGTTGGCTACTACTTTCCTTAGGGGACATTCACTACTTTTACAAACAGAACAGTAACATTGGAGTGTCTTGTTTTGAACTTCTGTCACTCAAGTTCCTCTGGTCAGCAGAGGACAAATAGTGCAAGCTGCAGTCAGAGCTCCCTCGTTACTTGCTGTGGAACCTGAAAATCTTCATTTCTGTGAGTAACTGCTTGGTAAGACTGTACTCAGAGACTGCAGGATGAAATTGTCAAGATGTGATTTATGCTACCTTCAATTTCAAGTGGCTGTTGACATCCCAGAAGCAGAACATAAAATATCAACAAATTATCTGTCTTCAGTCTGGTTTCCAGTCCCTCCAGTTGTTCCTTTCTGCCATTCTGGTGGCGCTTGCCACCTTTTCAGTAGCACCATCACTTCTGATTCAGATTCTGTGGCTACACAGTAGACCAAATCACTGAAATGAACAACATTAAAAACAACCTTTCAAGTTAACTTTTCTGGGTTATTTTTAACCCAGGTCACAGACACACAATCCCTCACAAAATAACAGGCAGTGAAACAGCCATGCATGCCTGCACAGACCTTTGTTTTGGGGAGACTCCCACTGTGGTTTTAACTCTCCATTTCCCTAAAGGAGCTCAGTCCTTCCTCACCGCTGAGCGAGAGATGACCCTCCCCCGGCATCATCAGCACCCCCCGAGAGTCCAGCACCCGAGGGAAGCCCTGTGTCAGCACTTTGGTCCCTGCATAGAAGATGCGTTTCGGGAATCCGTGCCTGCTGGCAACTGTCTGTAGGCACTGTGAGCAGGGGCGTTTTTCTTAAAATATTCTCACAACCGGTGTGGTAGCTTGATACACAGCCATTAAGCAGCTTTCCTTGTTCGTGGAGGGGCAGCAGAAGCGCGAGCACACGGGTGGACGTAAGGGACGGGGAAATGGGAAGCGCCCCACGCTGTGTCCCGGCACCCGGCGGAGTCTGGCCGGGTCCGGAGCGGGCTGAGGAGACCCCCAGGTGTCGGACAGGGGCTGCGGGCACCGCGTCCTCCGGCGCTGCTGCCGGCCGGGCGCGGGGAGGGAGGGGGGACGTCGCACGGCCGGGCGCGGGGCAGGGGCAGGCGCCAGCCCACCGGCTTCTCCCGCGGCTCGCTCGCTGCTGATCCCCGTCTGCACCGCTGCCCGGCGGCCCGGCCCCGCTCAGGGCGGGAGCCAGCCCGGTGTCCCGTCGGGGCGGGAGCGGCCGGCCCCCCCCGGGGCGCGGGCGGGTCGTGTCGCCCCCCGCCGTGTCCCTCCCGCCGCGGCCCCGCCGCCCCGTACTTAAGGCGGTAGCGGCGGGCGCTGCTCCTCCTCGCGCCCTGGCCGTGTGTCCCCACAGAAGATGGCCCCGACGTGCCTGCGGCCCCTGCTGAGGTACCGGTCCTTCGCCATCGTCTTCCTCACCCCGCTGCTGCTGCTGCCGCTGCCCGTCGCTGTTTCAACGCGGGTAAGTGTCTGCGGGGCCCACGCGGGGAACAGAGCCCCCCAGGTCCGGCCCCTTCTGCCCCACAGGAGCCCACCCCTCTGTCCTGCTCTGCTGCCCGAAAGGAGCCTGCCCCCCCTCCCCCCGGCCCCGGGTCTGGGCGCTGCTGCCCAAGAGCCCCTGTCCCAGCCAGCCACCCACGGCCCTGTCCGGGCTTGCTGGGCACCCAGCCCGCTCGCCCGCCTCGTGCGGGGTCTTGCCCCGGAGACCCACCGGCCACCCGCCCCCCGCTCGCCGCAGCATCTCAGCCGAACCGAGCCCCGCCGGGGCGGTTCCATGGCCCGGGGTGCGCTGGGGCAGAGCCTTCCCGCCGCCTCCTCCCTGAAGAATTCCTGTGCAGCTCGCTTAGTGGCTCCGTCCCGCACCTCAGGAGCGTGTGTTGCAGGGCTCGCTCCCAAAGGATCCCCAGATACTGGTGCTAGGCAGCTGACCTTGTAGGAGCTCTGTGCCAGTCTGCTAACGCTGAGCGCCACTGCCAGGGCCTGGGGCTCCCACGGGCCCAACTCATCTTGCAAATTAGATGCAATGCTTTTTGGGCCAAAGATAAATATATGCATCACTGGCCTGCACATTTAGGATTGTGTCTCACGTTATGCAGAATTGATGGCAGCGGACTGAAAGACAGGACTTCTGGGTTCTCCAGCTCGTTCTGCTGCCGAGGCTCTCAGAGACTTTAAGGAGGACTGCAGAGTGGCATTCTTCATCCGCGGTGCAGTTGGAAGCTGTGCCTTGTGTGCTATCCAGTGACAATAACAGGGTTCCAAATGCAGTATCCTCCCGTTCACATCCATCTTACCCCGGTGATGGCGATGGCACAGCTCTGCTTTCAGTGGAGCCAGACCAGCACGGAATTGGAACACCCAGTGAAGAGTTTGGTCTTTAATGTCTTGTAGTCGTCTTGGCAAAATGTGAAAGCTCAGTTTACAGTATGTTAGCTTACTAAAGCTTTAGAGTCTGTTCTGATGCTAAAAACAGTCTCTCTTCGGAGTGGCCTGTGTTGCTCAGTGTATTTTACAGTACAGGAAAATGTGAAAAGTAGTATCAGCTCTGCCTTGCAGTGGAAAGTTGGTGCTTCATAGAAAAAGGAATTCCTGGCTGTTAGGCAGTACTTTGATCAATACTAGGAAGGATAATGTCCCTAAAAAATAAGTATGTCTTCAGTTTGCCAGTATTTGTAGGCACATTGTGTCATCGGTCTGATCTGGGAAATTACAGTATTTCACAATGGGAGAGTAACATTTCCATCAGTGACTGCTTTTTCAGCTCACAGTGAGAAGGCAGGTCACTGTGTTTCCTGTCAGCTGTCCAGAGACACCAAAGGAACATTCTGTGACTGTTCCCAGATAGATCTAGGTATCTGCACAGATATATATTTAATTCCAGGTCTTTGGTTGTTTGAATTGGCTGTGGTTGTTGGAGTTCCTTTAATAAGCATGGTTATATTTTTGAACTTCACATAAATGATTTACTCTCCACTCTACAAAACCAGTGTTGCTTCCGTATTGTGAATTTTATTCACTTAGGGTTGTTTATCTGTCTTTCATACTGGCAACAGATTAACCACAGTCAGTTCTAGCACTTAGTTACTGTGGTACAGCATAAATTGTATCATGTGCTCACCTCATATTTATTAAGGGAAGAGACTTAAATAGGATCTGTCTGATATCTTTTAATCTCTGAAGAAATATTTTGTTTTAAAACTTGTGCTGTAATTAATCTCCTGGAAATCTGAAGAAAAAAAAAATCAAATTACTTACAAAGGCTGTTTTCTGGTTCTTAAGTTCTCAACAAAATGAAGGAAAACACACTCCTATTTATAAATATCACCTTATGGTAATTTTTAAATGTCACCCTAACACCATTTATTTTTGTAATAAAGTCCCATTTGTTGTATTAGAATAAAATCGTATAAACACATGCTCTAAATATGAGCAAATTCTGAACTGCAGAACACTGACGTAAGCTTTAAAACACTGTTTACCGTTGGTGGATGAATGTTTGCTTCTCCTAACAATTCTGAAAGTACAAACCAAGGAAGGCTAGGTTACAGAAATGCCGGATCAACACTGTAAAAAGACGTTACAACATCTCTAAGCTAGGGAATCCCTTTAGTAGGCAAGCACAGTAGGATACGGGAAAGTAATTAAATATCTGTAATGTGCTTAGTCACCAAACAAAAAAGTAAGAGTTTTACTTTAAGAGTTACTTTAAAGAGTTAAGAACTTTTAAATTTTTCAGTGATATAGTTTCTGGGCTCAGGTGTGTTGCTGGACCCTCCTTGAAGACTTCTGAATTTCAGATGAGCAAATCATCCACACTGGGAAATTTGCCCATCCATTTAAAAATAATTAACTCAAAATAGAAATGCCCAAATCTGCAAATACTGTTAAAAATTCTTGGCTCCTAGATGTTAAATCTGCTTACCTCAACTGCCAAGAGGTAATTGCACACTGTGTACTTACCTAGTTGTGGAAGGTTTGTTTTTCTCACACCCTGAATTTTGTGTGGGTGCATTAGAGCAAACACTATGGTCAAAAAGATTTTTTTATGCAAGAGACTTCAGAACAAGGTTTAAAAGTACAAGTTTAAATCCTCATGTCTGCTACCTATTTCACCATAACTTGTTAAGCTACAGGCAATGGAGTGTTTGGGCCCCCTATAAGAGCTACCAGTGTGTTTCTTATCTTTAAGAACAGTTTTCTATGCTTAAATGTGTCTTCCATTGTGTTGCAGGAGGCCAAATGTGCATATATCATCATCATCATGGCTGTGTACTGGTGCACTGAAGTGATCCCACTGGCCGTTACCTCCCTGATGCCTGTGGTATTTTTCCCTCTGCTTGGAGTTCAGAGCTCTAAATCAGTAAGGAACTTGTTCAATCCAGATCTGATACAGAGATACCCATTGCTCTGATTCCCCATCAAAATTTAGCAAACAAGTCTGACAGGAAAGTGCTCCAGCTCTGTGGTGCTGTTTTTGAACATGCTGAGCAGTGTTCAGTTTTCCTGTATGGGAAGATGCTGAACTAAACACACATTTGCCCAGAGAGGTGGTGGATGCCCCATCCCTGGAAACATTCCAGGCCAGGTTGGATGGGGCTGTGAGCAACCTGATCTGGTTGGAGATGTCCCTGCTCCATGCAGGGGGGTTGGACTGTGTGGCCTTTAAAGGTCCCTTCCAACCCTAACCATTCTATGATTCTATGATTGGCCCAGAATGTTAAGGTGTGGGGCTTGAGGTGGTCGAGGGGAAGGTCTGTTTCTGGGCATGGATCCTGCTGGAGGGCATACTACTAGTGCCAGCAGCTTGTGTGTTCATAACCCATCCCATGAGAGAGCAGTGCTGACATATCCTCTGGGACATTTCAAAATGCATGGGACAAACATCTTCTGACAGGGCAGACAGCAGGATGCCAGCAAGTATGCTGTGTCCCCTCCAAAGCTCGTTCTGTCTGCTTGTGCTAGTGCATGAGTCCAAGGGAGAGAGGCTGGCTGTATTTAGGTACCGTAGCCCAGGTTCACTACTGGCCAACAAGCTGGTAAGGGCAGGTGTGGTTGCTAAAGGTGCTGAGAAATCCATTTTGGAGCTCAGCATTTCTAGTACCTACACAAGCCCCTAATGATGTTTTAGGAAACTGCTGTCATTTGTACTTTATTAACTCCTGATGATCCAAAAAGAAGGTTCATAGTGCACAAAGAGCCCCTACACTAGCCTGTTCAGCACTTAAATAGGAGATCAAGGGTTCAGGAAACCGGGGGTAGCTCTGAGGCTGCAACTGGTTGTTCTGCCAGTGTTGGGATGGGGCCTGGCGCAGTAAATGGCTTTGAGAGGGTGGCAGGCCACAGGTACTAGTGAAGCTAGCAAGAGGCAACATTTAGGCCCCTGTCCTACCTTCTCTGTCTTTCAGGTGTGCTTGCAGTACCTAAATGACACAAACATGCTCTTCGTTGGAGGGCTGATTGTTGCAATTTCTGTGGAACACTGGAATCTTCACAAAAGGATTGCGCTGAGGGTCCTGCTGATTCTTGGGGTGAAACCTCCACTGTACGTGTATTATATAACTGCTTCCTTGCCTGTGCCAATTTAGCAGAAGCCTTTGGATGGTGTTTAACAGTCAGCAGAGAAGGGAACCTTCAAGAACCTCTTTAGCTGCACTTGTACAGAGTTTCCAGTGGTGAAGCCTGGCAGCAGGAACAGTTTATTTGTCCTTTAGCCAAAACTGGCTAAATTCTAGATGCTTGCCACTGGGGACAAAAGGATGACAAACTCAGTCATGCGCAGACTAAGGAGCTAAATGGCTTTCTGGAATTCCTTCAGTGAAGGTGGCAGAGCTGTCCTAGAAGGGAATCTGGCCCTGCTTTGTATTGCTGGATGCTACACACACCCTTGTCTGGGCTCTACTGTCTAAGTTACAGTGACTACAAAGTCTAGCAGCATCTTTTCTTTCCTCCTTTCTCCTCTGCCTGTTTCTCTCTTTTCAGCCTCATGCTGGGGTTTATGGTAGTCACTGCCTTCCTGTCCATGTGGATAAGTAACACAGCCACCACTGCTATGATGGTTCCCATTGTCCAGGCTGTCCTGGATCAAATGGACAACACAGAGTATGATGTGACCATGATGGAACAAGCAGCCGGGCAAACAAATATTGAGCTGGAGGAAAAGAATGCATCAGATCCCACTTCAGTGCATGGTAAGGGCCTGCTCAGCAGTGAGTTGATTCTCCTGAACTTGCTACACTCAGAGCTCCCTGACCTAGAAGGAGTGCTCTGTACCTTTTCCAAGGAAAGAGGATGGCAACCTGACTGAAAATCCCTAAATGCATGACATTTAGGTTTTATGAAATGGCTTCCAATTTTGGTGGCTACCGTTTCGTTATGCTTAGTGCTAAATCCCATGCAGATTGTTGTGTTCTTTCCTTCAAGCTGGGGTTATGGTCCCATAGTTTCCCTAGACTTAACAACCTGCTCAGGGAAGTGAAAAGCATATTCTGTGGGAAATATTGTACAACCTCCCAGCATCCCACTTTCTAAATCTTGTGATTACCAGTGGGGATTCAGCTTCTAAATCATCTAGGAACGTTTGAAAAATTTAGTGCAAACACAACCTATTTTGGTTCTGGGGTAATAAATATCTCTTTATTGACCAGATTGTATGTGGAAGTAGGGAGAAGACAGAGAAATACTTTAAAAGCTACGTGGAAAAGAGGAGCTGGTGTCATTTGACTCACAGTATAGACAAATTACTCTTTGGAACACTTTAAAGTGTGATCTTACCCTGATACTTGACTCCATGAGGTCCTTCTGTCAATGCTGTGGTTCTGCAGTGCTTGGTTTGAACCATGTGCACAAACTCAGTCCCTCTGATTTCACTGCTCTGCTGTGCTGTTATGGCGAGCTATACTATTAAATACCATTAAAGATCAGATCTGTGGTGCCTTTCTCGTTCAGAGGAGGAAGGATTGTCTTGGGGATTTTCATGGAGATGTAATTTCACTGAATTAGCCAGCTGATCTGCCATGATTCCATGTGTGACTGTGTGCAAGAACAAGTGCAAATGTTGGCAGTGCATACTGTCCCCCACACCTCAAGTCTTCTGCCTGGGACGCATGTTCATTTTCTTGCTTACATGTCTATGGAAGACGTAGTGTAGAAGAAGGGTGTTTATGTGTGCCAGACATTGCCCTGTTACGAGATTGACTCCTAACTGCCATATTTGTTGGGACCTTAGAGGCATAGTTTAGATACAGCTGTGGTCTCTGCTTTTTGGTTGCTTCATTTCTTACCTCACTTGTGAAGCGAGAACACAGTATGATTGTGCAAAGCTCACACACCATGTTTATGTAAGATGTGCAAGCCCACAAGAATGCCTCTTGGTCACAGAGTGCTCTGTAGGGTTGCTCATTTCTAGCTTCCAAACTGTTGTATTAAAGATAGGTTTTCATGTTTGCAAATGCTCTTTTTAATGTTGATTCTTAACTCCCCAAAACAGACTTCTGCTCTAAGACCAGTAACAATAATTTTGCTGGTTTTCTGTCCACTTAGAAGGCTCTGCTTGGCTTTGCTGACTAATCTATCTTAATGTGTAGTGAAGGTAATAAATGTGTGCAAAAAATACCCTTTGGTATTGGTGAGTTGGTTGCAATTGCCATAAATTCATTGTCCTGCTCCTTTAGTCCAGTCAGACTTCAAGATTAAACTGTTAACCTCAGGGAACGATGACACAGGGGCAAAATTTCACACTTGATGTAAACCAACATAACATATTGATCTTGGCAGTTATTCCAGGCAAGAATTTGGTTTGGGGTTTTTTCTGCCCATATTCACAGCTGTTAAAGCTAATTGGGTTCTCACTGTGGTATTGAAATGGTGGCTGGTGGTAAGCCTCTGCCTGAAACAGGAACTTACTGCAGAGAAACTGTAGCACCGATATGGACAACAGCATCCTTGGATCATGTAGACACAGACTGTCAATCTGTCTTCAGCTCCTCAAGAACATGAGTCTAAAGTATTTAGGAACCTATCTGTGGGGTTTTTTTTTTATTAAAATAAATGGCATACACAAACTGGAAACACTGAGCCGTCAGACCTTGTCCTGAACTCTCTGCCTCTCTAATTTCACCTGAGGCAAGTAATGTTCTTTGTGTCTAGTCATAAGCAAAGGACAAGTCCCTGATGACCCCAGATCTTCTGAGGAAAAGAAAATGAGGAAACGTATATGTAAGGGAATGACACTGTGTGTGTGTTATGCTGCCAGCATTGGAGGAACTGCAACACTCACTGGAACAGGACCAAACATGGTGTTGAAAGGCCAGATGAATCAGTAAGTCGTTCTTGCTGTTTCTTTCACTTGTACTATCTTACTGTTTCTGTGACCAGCTGACTTAGATGACAGTTTCGGTTGCAAACTATAAGCAATAACAAGTTGATGAACTGAGAGTGAGGAATGTGTATGAAGTGATTGGCCTCATTTTTCTACTTCAGCCTTTTTTCGGCAGCTATGTGCTGGTATTTTAGGTCTCCTGAGAAATCTGGAAATACTTGCTGGTAATGAACAGACAGATGATTGATCATGAGTTACTCGTTCTTCTGTCTCCTCTTTTTCAACGGAAATGCAGCACATCAGCAGAGGAGCTGCAGCGAAGAGCATCAGGAGAATGTATGATTAACTCTTCTCATAAGCACACCAAAAAGAGCTAACTAAGTCCAACAGCTTAGACTCTCTCCTATGTTATTGCTCCATGCTGTGGCTGTGGAAACTGTACAGGTACTGTTATAAAGGAAAGGAGTTATCCACAAAATACTCTCTTTGCTAAACTGAGTTTGGGAATTGATTTAAATGCAACATCATCTATAGTGGAAATTTTGCAAACTCCACACAGTCCCTTAACATTGCTTCCTTCTGTTGGGAGTACTTCAGCCTCAGCTGCCACATTACCTGTTCGTTATAAGACCCAGCCGGAAATTTGCTATTGATATTTTTCCTCGTCATTATTGGTGGACACCGGGAAGAACAAAAATTGCCATTCTTAAAACACTGACTTAATCCTTTTAAGCCAACTAGCAACTTTGTCTTATATTGAAGTGAGCAGAAGTGCAGCTATTAATTTCAGCAAAGACAATTCTTGCTCTCTTATTAGAATGAATGGGGAGGAAGAAAGACTATCCTGTCTTGGGATAAATGAGCAGGCGTGTTGGAAGTGAGAGGTACCTAAAATGTGTAAGAGATCTTTCAGCAGCGCTTGTCTTACTGAGACCTAAAATACCAGCATAAGCTCCTATATGCATTAAAGTAAAATACAGGGAAAACAGAGGATCATTTAAGTTCTGTTCTGAAATCCAGGCTGCCTTCCTATTGACTTCAGTTAGGCTATGGATGTTGCCTATAATTACTTGTAATGGTTGTCCTAGATTGAAATGTATAATTGTCACCAGTGCATATTAAAAGGAGAGTAGATTACTAAATGTGTGGAAATTCATACAGAAAGCATTTTACTTTCCTTTTCAGATTATACCCCAACAATAATGATGTTGTGAATTTTGCTTCCTGGTTTGGGTTTGCGTTCCCAAACATGATTCTGATGTTGGTACTAGCTTGGCTTTGGCTACAATGCTCCTTCATGGGACTCAAGTGAGTATTTAACTACATGAGGCTGTGCAAACCCCTCAGCTAATGCAGACCAGCTTACTGAGAAATCTGGATAAAACAAATACACTGACAAAATATTAATTTTGTAGCAGAGACCGGTTCCATTTCACAGCAGCTTTTGAGGTCTAGAAACATTTTGTGTTCATGGGAATTGCACTGAGCCAAAAGCTTTACACATTCTTAATGTTCAGACAGAATTGTACTTTTATTTTTCAATTTCACATTTGAGAATTTCAGCCCTAGGAGAGCTAGCATATCTAGTTTGCTACCCTTTATTCAAAACTCAGTTTTTCATCCCAGGTTGCTCCCCATTCTTCTGTGCGAACTGGCATGTCTCCATTAAATACTTTGACAGTGTTGTCATTTCTTTGTTCCTGGCCTCTGCTGTAGTCTGTGTCTGTCCCATGCTTCAGAGTGGCAAGCATGTTAAATCCCTCTAGTATGTTAATACTTACAGTATTTTCTTCTCCCTTTTTCTTAAAGCTTTAAAAAAAGCTGGGGCTGTGGGACAGAGAGAACTGCTAAAGAAAAAGCTGCATACAACGTGCTGAAGGCAGAAATGAAGAAATTAGGCCCTATCTCTTACGCTGAATTCAATGTCCTCCTTATGTTTGCTTTGCTGGTTCTCTTGTGGTTTTCCAGACACCCAGGCTTCGTAAAAGGCTGGGCCACCAGGCTCTTCCCAGAAGGAGAAAAGTAAGTTTTTAGGGGTTTTTTTGTTAATTGCTGATTCCCTTGTTAATTAGGGATTGATTGCTAATTGATTGTTAATCAGATTCCCTTGTTCTTAAATTCCATTTTGCATGGGGAGCCATTCATTCCAACCTTATCTGAATTCACGTATTTGCTGGGCTTGGTCCTGTCACTTGTGCGTGAGATGACCAGTTGATCTGTTGTTTGTCAGTTTGTACTGCAACGAAGGCTGGAGAATGGGACGTGGAGAAAGCTGAACCTCCTAAAGGAAGAGAAAAATCTGTAATGCTGGTCTCAGTCACACTGATGTATATGTTAGTATTTTGTTTGTATGAGCTCTAAACAACAGCTTAGAACTCACTGGGAAATTGATTCGCTGCTCTGAATGGCTTCTTTGCATAATGTCTGTGGCATATGAAGAACATGAAATGCACGACGGGAGTATCATTCAGGCCATTTTTAGCACGTCTTTCTTTGAGATACAACTGTTGCATCTTGGCGTCACCCCAGAGAAGGAACGCTGCTCCAGGAGCCGTTGTCATCTGTGACTCTGGTTCTTAATGTGCATTTTAGCCAGTTTCTTTTGTTGCTGTGTTTGTGTTGTGGCAGATCTGAGAGACCTCAGTCATGAACTAATGACCGATACTACTCATGTTCAGGCCCCAAACAGGACGACAAAGAGCAGTTACTGCAATGCTGGAAGGCAGCCATCTTCTAGGAGACAGATGTCTGTTTTCTAAGCTATATTATCTTTTCTTCTTCAGGTATATCACTGATTCTGCTCCTGCTGTGTTAGTTGCCCTGCTACTGTTTATCCTTCCTGCTAATAAACCCAAATTCATAGGCTGGAATCCAAGCATGTCTGACTCCGAGCAGACTGAAGAAGGTATTTAAAAGAGGAATTGTAATGTTGTGAAACAGTTAGCCAGCTCCAGCTAACCTGGCAGAAACACATACTGGGTTCGCATGCAGTTCGTCAGGGTAGCTCACCTTCCTCACTTCTCGGGCAGGGCTGGGGCACGGTCCCTGCTCATGCGTATAACCCTTACCCTGTGCTGGTTTCTCACTAATAGGCATCTGCCTGTTGAGTCTTTCCCTAGTATCTTATAGAACAGGAAACAAAATGTCTTCACTCTCCTAAAACATGTTCTGCTTTTCATTTCTCACTTCAGATATAAAAAAGCCATTTTTATCAGCCCCGCTGCTAGACTGGAATGTGGTTCAGAGGAAGATGCCCTGGAGCGTTGTGCTGCTGCTGGGAGGAGGTTTTGCTTTGGCTGATGCAAGCGCAGTATGTCCTGATATCTGTTTTTCTTTGACTCAAAGGCGAACTTCCCTGGTTTGTTACCTGGTCCTGTATTACTGGGCATGCACCCAAAGCCAAACCCAGTAGAGATGTTCATATCTGGAGGCAGATCCAAATTAGCAAAAACTGGGAGGAGAGGTGAATGTGTATGCCTCTTTTTCAGGAATTGGTGTGCTCTGACCCAATTTCTTGAATTTATCTTACCTCTTGGAGGCTGCCAAGTAGTTTGGGGTCTTCACTGGCTGGACAGACCAGAAATGCAGCCTTTCTTGTTTCTCTTATCATCCCGATACCAGCCCTGGCTAGAAAATTAAACCTAAAGTTAACACTTGTAAGATTTTCAGAACCATTTGAGGTTTGTTTAAAGGATATATATCTTCAGATTTAAACCAAACCACTACTGAAGTGGTCAGGAAGAAAATCATTGTGGATCATTGTGGTAGATATCTTCCAACATTGTGTACAGTAGGGTTTCTTGAACTTCTAGTCAGTGGCTGTTGCCAAGCAATATGCTGCATTCCGTAAGCCCACGGTTCGATCCTATGTTCATAAATTCATAGAAAAGGCAGCTGAATTCCCAAAACAGGAAACGATCTTGAGGTGAACCATATTGTTTCCTTCATCACAGCTAAGATGCATCTAAATCACAGCAAGGCTTAGCTATCAACAGTGCTGTGCTTTGTAGAAATTCATATTCAGATCTAAGTTTTGTGGCTAGGTAGTTTTAAACCATGGGGCAAATTAAAGCTCTAGGGCCTTCATCTGCATACATCATGCATACATTATTAAAGCTGCAGAGCTTTGTGTTTGAGTCATTCACTGCCTATCTTCCTACAATAGAGCATTCATACAGCATCAGTATATTCAGAAACCTTAGAAAAATATGCCAGGAAACTTCTGAGTGATGTATTAGGTATTTGCAATAGTCTCAGCAATAATTGTTTCTGTTTGGCAAAAAAAACCATAATTTTGTAACCAAAGTATGAGCAAGTATTTGGGTTCCAGAAAAATCAGGAAGGTTAGACTCAGTATTACGTCTAATTGGCAAGGAATTTCTTTTAGTGTTTGGGACAAGTCACCGTACTTTCCCAGATGGTGTTTATACAGTTCAGGAGTCATTTAGCACTATTTGGTAGGAATGTTACGTATAACATGAGGTCGCTGTTCATGAGCTAGGGGTTCTAAGCCTCACTGAAAACACTTTTTTTTCTTATCAGAACTCTGGGCTCTCAGCTTGGCTGGGTCATCAAATGACTCCACTAGGATCTATCCCCCCGTGGGCCATTGCAACAGTGCTTTCCCTTATTATAGCTGTCTTCACCGAATGCACCAGTAACGTTGCCACAGCCACCCTCTTCCTACCTGTCTTTTCATCCATGGTAAGATTACTTCCATCCTGTTATCCTATCAACTGGGAGATCAGAGTTAAACTGACAGTCTGTAGCGGCAGAGCAATATTGTATTTATTGTCTTGAATGTTGCTCCAGCAACATTCATATTTACAAAAACATTCGTATTTATTGTCTTGAATGTTGCTCCAGCTTGCCTGGTCTGGTTAATCTGGAAGGCAGTAATGAAACAGTCCATCTGAGAGTACACCGTAATGGACAGTGATTTTAGCTGGTGCTCACTGCTGTGTTTATAGCATCATACGTAGACAGAAAGTGGGAATGCAGACTTTCTCCAGTCTGCCCTACCTATATGCCTGAAGCCTGGGAACCAGCTTCTTGGGGGAAGAAGCTAATTCAGGATGCCTATCCCATGGCACCCTCACTGAAAAGGAAGCCAGTTCAAGCCCTCTGTAAGGTGTGTCCCTTGGCCCTGGAGAAAGTGAAGTGAGAGTAACTTTTTTAATGCAGATCAACAAATACCAGTTGCTTCTGGTCACTTTGTATTTGAACCACCAACTCAGAACTGGAAAAACACACACACAAAAAACCCAAACCAAAACAAAGTCCAGCACTTTCTATTAATCCCTTTGAATGGTTCCTTCATCTTCATGGTTTTATGCTAGAACACAGAAAGTGGTAGGCCTGATTATTAGAAATGTGTCAGAAGCCAGAACAATTTTAAAACTTACAGAGGAAAACCTGCAAAATTTTGCCACCTTTTCTGGGCAGAATTGAAATTGTAGCATAAAGGAAAACATAGGTTACTGTGTTCTTTAATTGGCAAAGTACAACCGCTTTATTCTAGAGCATTTCATCAAAGTAAAATTATCCCAGTCGAGGTGCTGAGCTATTAGTGACTTAAATTGGCACTGAAGTTCTGAGTCTCACAGAGTTTATGTAACATCTAAGAGTGTTCCTCCGCATGCCTACTAATTATAATCCCATCCCTGTGCTACCCTGGCAAAAGTATAGTTCAAGGTCAAAGAAAAGATCTTTGGATAAATTTGACCAGAACTCCAAATTATACCACAGAGCAAAACAAACAACAAGAAAGAATCAAGTATTGGTTTTAAGTATTGTGGGACAGGAAATGAGAGCAAAGTTATCTTTAAGCACTTGTGGATTTCAGAATAAAATGTTTGTAAATTTTCTGGTGATATAATATCAGGAAACGAAATGAGCCTGTGTGTCTCCATGGTCTGGAAAATGTTCTTTATGCTTTTCTTTTGGAACACCTCCAGTGTGATACTCCCTCCATTTCATTGCAGGCTGCATCTGTCAAGATCCATCCTTTGTATGTTATGCTGCCTGGCACTCTCAGTGCTTCCTTCGCCTTCATGCTACCTGTGGCAACACCGCCAAATGCAATAGTGTTTTCCTACGGCCACATCCGTGTTTTGGATATGGTAAGATGATAATTGCCTGGTCTCTTATCTGAAGCTCTCCATTGCCTTTTTCCTGAATTATAGAATCATAGAATCATAGAATCATAGAATGGTTAGGGTTGGAAGGGACCTTCGAAGGTCATCTAGTCCAACCCCCCTGCAAGGAGCAGGGACATCCCCCACTAGATCAGGTTGCTCACAGCCCCATCCAGCCTGGCCTTGAATGTTTCCAGGGATGGGGCATCCACCACCTCTCTGGGCAACCTGTTCCAGTGATCTACAACTCTCATGGTGAAAAATTTTTTCCTAATGTCCAATCTAAATCTACCCCCCTCTATTTTAAAACCATTACCCCTTGTCCTATCACAACAGGCCCTACTGAACAGTCTCTCCCCGTCTTTCTTGTAGGCCCCCTTGAGGTACTGGAAGACCGCTATCAGGTCTCCCCGGAGCCTCCTCTTCTCCAGGCTGAACAGCCCCAACTCTCTCAGCCTGCCCTCATAGGAGAGGTGCTCCATCCCTCTTATCATCTTTGTGGCCCTCCTCTGGACCTTCTCCAGCTGGTCCATGTCCTTCTTATGTTGGGGGCTCCAGAACTGGACACAGTAATGATGAGAGACTCATTATGATGAGAGTTTGATTTTCTTACTGAGTATTTCCAAAGTACCAGGAAGCTCTTATGGGCTGTAACTACCACCCTGTGCTCCTCTCTTACGCAGTGTTAATATTGCAACAAATATTTGCATCTCTAGCCTTACAGTCCCTCTCTCCCAGGCTTTGGCAGACATACATCCCAGCCCAATTGACATTAAAAACTCACAAGTCATAAGTTTCTTAAACATTGACGGGTTAAAATGCAGTCACTGCTTTCCAGGCTTCTGGGGCTTTGGTGAGTGTAGCTGAAGCCTTGTTTCCACTGGAGCTGAAAGCAGAAGGTAACACTCAGTTGCCCTAGGCTCTGGGCCTCTGATGCCTGCCCAGCCACACCGTGCCAGGTTCTGTGCCAAACACCCGAGCATCATTGGTTTTCTAACTGGAGACTTGAAGGGGGCAGAAGCCGTTCTTTAACTGATAAGAGCAACTGTTGTACATGCCTTGAAGCTCCTAGACTAGTTATATAGCAAAGTGTTCAAAGGCTTTGCACAGTGTGTCCCCTGGTATTTCCACCTAAGCAAGAACATAGGGCAGTGGGTACAATGGCTATTTCTGTGATTTATTTGACCATGTGTCTTTCTTGGGTACGTACAAATAGGCCTTGCTGCAATATGCTGTGCTGGTGTTTGGTTAATGCTGTTGGTTTGGACTTTTGTCCTCACAGGTTAGATCTGGAATAGTGATGAACATCATTGGAGTCTTCTGTGTCACACTGGCCATCAACACATGGGGAAGACCTATATTTGAGCTGGACACATTCCCAACCTGGGCAAACAGCACAACTAACCAGTGAGCAATGAAGAATTCGTTTGTTAAACAAGGAAAGGACTCTTAATACTACTCCCGATTGCCCGAAGCCCTGTATAGAGTCTCATCACTACTTCAGATCGAGTGTCAGGTGTTTGCTGTCTTCTGGGAGTCACACATCAGCTCAAGTATCCATCCCTGGAAACTTTCAAGGCCAGGTTTGATGAGGCTCTGAGCAACCTGATCTGGTTGAAGATGTCCCTGCTTCTTGCAGGGGGGTTGGACTGGATGGGCTTTAAAGATCCCTTCCAACCCTAACCATTCTATGATTCTAAGTATGAATCAACTCAAATTTATTCCGGTTGTGCTGGAGCTAAAAGTGCTGTTTAATTACATAACCCTAAGGATCATGTGTCTGGATCATGAGCATGATCAAGTGATGCATTGTACCTCCAGCCAAGGTCAAGATTTAGAATTTATTGAACTTTAAATAAAGAGAGGACAGGCTATTGTATCAAATGGTTTCAACTATGATATCACTGGTATGTACTTGTAAATCATTAGCATTGAACACTGCACTCAGGCAGGGGCTGAAAAATTCATTAACTATTACTTATATCCACAAGTCAGCAGTGGTACAGAGAAATCCCTGTTGTCACTTGTCTAGTGAAAGAAGAGTTGTTATGTTGTGTTATGTTGTGTTATGTTGTGTTATGTTTTAGTCAGGCCTCAGCCATGAGGTGAAATCCTTCCAGGTCAACATCCAACACATTTTCCATTACCTTGTTTTCACCCCCAGATCTCACTGCATTTAGATACCCTTATTGAGGGTTGAGAACATAATTCTGTGCTGGTCATGATTCAGCTGACGTCTTGGGCAATGATGAGTATGGCTTTGTGTTTCTTGCGCTGTGGCACTGGCAGGGCCAGGAGCCTTTTCCTCTTGGCCACAGGATGTGGTTCCACATGACAACCAGTGTTTTGTTAGTGCCAGCCTGGAAATGACCAGTGGCCTATAGGACTTCACACCTACTGTGAAATTCCTGGATTAGCCCCTGATGTGCCTTATTCATTAACTCTGGAATTTTGGAGTGGAGACAAGGTATGAGAAAGGCTCTAACTGAAGGCCTTGTAAAAATTTAGGGGCCCAGATATTAGGGCTTATGCTGGCTGACAGCAGTGGGAGTTGTCTTGTGTACTTTGGAGTTCAGAGCCTGTGAGAAAAGTGTTTTGTAGCTCCTGTTTATGTCATTTCTAAAGCAGATGTAGCCTACAGAAAGACTGGTGCTGGACTAGGTGTATTTTGTTAGCGGTACATGGATGCTTCTCCCTCAGCCCGGGAGATGAAGTTGGGTGGGAGGTCAGGCAGCGTGTTACAGTGGAGAGATCTGTGAGCATGACCTGAGTTCTGCTCCCAGACGTGCTGTGCAGGTCAGTTCACCTGGTTTTGCCTCAGTTTCCCCTCCTGAAGAAGATGTCATGGTACCTATCTACCTCACAAGGGTGTTGTGAGGACATAAGGGTCAAATTCTGCACCCATGGTGATTCCCCACCTCATGATAAGGGGTGCAAGGTAGAAGTTACAGAATCAAATAATTCTGGCCAGAAGATCTGACCTCTAGCATAGTAGTGTGTGTAGGTTGTTTAATAGTTTTGTTATTAATGTGAATGTTCTTTATAATATTCACATTTTTGTCTTTAAAAGTGAGGAAAGTATTTATCCACAAAATGACGGGGTGCTTTTCTGAGCAGAAAACTACATCAATAATGATTTGGTTTTCATGCCTTTATCTTCTCTGTTCTTTCAAGGTGCTGGGCACCATAAACTCTCCACTGACTGTTGTTTCCAGGTGCCTCCAACAGCACCGTGTCTACTCAGCTGGCTGCGTGTGGTGCAGCCTCATACCTCTTCCATGGAATGGTGGAGCATGTGGATAAACGCTGTTCCACTTGCAGAGCCTGTCGAAGGAAGAGGCCAGTTCTAGTGCCAAAAAGTGGCTTAGTCACAGACATTTGTCACCACTTGAAGCTTATCACAGTATTTGTTTGAAGAACTTGAAACCAGGAATAATTAAGCACCTTCTGTGCTTGGGCAGTCACCACTTAATGCTAATTTGCATCTGTAGGTGTCTAAATGGATTTGAGAAAGGGGACTTTTTTTGCCTTCTGATGGACTTCACAGTACGGGGACATTCCACCACTGCCAGGTACTTCATAGTGCTTGCTCTTCACTATTTCAAGTAACACACAGTGGAGCTTGCATGGGTGGGTAACACTGAGCTTGCCTGTCTCAATTCATACAGATCAAAACTGCTCTAAAACCAGTTTCAGCTAAAAGCCATAGGAGAGACGGCTGTCCCGTGTGCAGAAAGGAAAGTTCTGAAAGTTTCTTGAAGGGGAGAAAGTGCCCTCATCTCAACTCGGGAAGAGCTTCCCTGTGTTGCTGTGCAAGCAGAAAACAAATGGTCACACAGGGTGATTTATTGACAGGAGTGCCAGGGCAGGGGGAACCTACATATGGGGGAATAAAAGAATGCTGAGTTTATTATAACTGTGGTTATTTGATGTGTCACCTCTCTATCCTGTTAATAGCAAATGTTTCTTTCTGAGACACTTCTATGACATCCTGTGACTGATCTGTATTTAATTTAAATGGGCGAGTTGCAGAATTAGAGCCTGGCAAATAAAAAATTACTAGAACTGTTTCCTTTTTTTTGCATGGATTGTTTCCTGTCTAACACAGTGGACCACCTATTTCTACATTAGCTTCCACTGTGGCATGGTATTGCTCCAGTAAGATCCAGGAGGGTACACACCATAGGGAATCAGTGCAAAGCAGAGATTTGGATACCACTTTAAGTACCTTCAGACCTACCTATCCGTGGTTCCTCCTCCTTCCTCAGCTAAATGATAACTCAAGTTTCCGTCTTTGAAAATGCTTGGGTGGAACCAAATCAGGTGGCATACCCTACAAGCTGTCTTATTCATTTCAGAGTAAAAGACTCTAAGATTCCAAGAAACACAACTAGTTTTTAAGAATTATCTTGTACAAACTCTCCAGTATAACAGGCACAAACAGGCTTTTCTTCAGCATCAAGTACACATGTCGTCGTGTTCAGTGCACTAAGTAAATACATGTTATTTACAATGGGTAAAGCAAGGACAATTGCTTTGTGGAGCTAGGTGCCGTCCCCTTCCAGCACTGCAGGGTCAGTATCATCACAGATACTCATCTTGTACGGCATTTCTTTTTCTTCCTATCAAAAGTTTTTTGGTTTAGGTGCAAAAGTTGTGGTGGTCCTAAGGTAGTGGCATAAAGGAATCCCTTTGACCTCCACTTCAAAACATGCACCAGCAGAGCCAAGGGGAAGCACAGGAGGATCCTCAGCGTGGACTTTGTCAGGACGAGTTACTCAGGCACACTGAACTGGCGAACAGTTCCTGTTTTATCGTACGTGGGCAGAGCCTGGTTCCTGGTGGTTAATGGTTATGGCAGCTGCCCGGCTGGCGTTACAGCAGGCAGCGATGCCTGTAAGGAGCTAAAGTAATGCTTTCCTATTTTCTCTTCACTCTCTATAGAACGTCCTTGTCTTTTCCTTTCTTCTCTCAGAACACCAAGTTGCTAATACTGTTTCTGCAAATGTTGAATGTCTCAAACCTGCAGAATCACGATATGGCTGCTGCTATGCAGGGTTTGTTCCTGCCAGTTCCTGTATCTGCGTGCAGACATTCCCACAAAGTACCGTCTGTTTGGGAATGGTTACATACGTGTGCACGAGTTCATCAATGGCCAGGCTACAGGCTGCTCTGGTTTTGTTTAGTGAGGGGGGGGGCTAAGGTGGTAACTTCTGTAGGAAGCTGCTAGAAGTTGCTGACAATGTGTTGGAGTTGGACAGTTGGTGAAAATCTGCCCAGGAAAAAATAGATCACTGAACCAAAATCTCTTCAGTCCTAGACAAAATCCAGCAGTGATTCCTTAACACAAAAGCACCTCTTCTTTTTGTAATGACATATTGTATACATTTATACAAGCTTCACATCTTTTTTTTTCTAAATGTCTAGGCTAAATATGGAAAGAAGTGGGTAGTTATGAATCCTGAACACATGGATCAAGTGACAGGGAGTCTTCACAATGTTTTCCCAGTGTGGGTAAATAAACACGTGACTTTACAGTGCTCAGCCTGGTTGTGTCACTGTGAAGGCTCCAACACTTTTGTCCGCTGCAGCACAATCCCAGCAGTCCGTAACTGGACAATGTATTTGTCTGCGTGATTTAATGGCAGGATGCTGGTTTTCCTCTGTCTGGAAGAACCATCCCAGTGGCAGCTGTTCTGCACCAGATCAGACCTTCGCTTTTATGTATCTTTGCTGGCCCCTTTGTGAGGACTCTGCCATGCACTACAGACTGCACCTGCTTTGCAAGATGTGACTGAAAAGGTTCTTGACCTTCAGCAGAGCACCTGAATCTCCCTGGGCCGGATGATCTTACACAGTTGTCAACTCCACAGAAGGATTTGCAGAATACCACAACTTGATAGTGCCAATTGGTGTATATTTATGACAAAACCAGCACAATGAATAATAATGTTGTTACCCAAAGCCTAAAAATAGTTTCTTAGGAAATCCAGTCCCTTAACATAGTTTCATTTAAATAACCATGACAGAAAAGGGGAGAAATTTGTCAAAAATTGGTATTGTAGAGGAGGGGGCTAGTTTTATTGTTTTATTAATTATTAAAATTAATTCTTTACTAAGATACTGATTCTAACATTTCCTGTATAACTTTGTTGCTGTTCAGTTAGAGTTATCAGGGATAGATTTCATACCTCCTCTGATCTTACTTTATACCACACCAAGATTTTTCACCTCCAAAACTGGCAGGAGGCTTTTTCAAGCACGTTAATCTGGACAGCCATTAAAATCCAGCTTCTGCTATCAAAAGAACACTCAAGGAAGAAAAAATAAAGTTCCTAGAAGGTTGATGAGTGTTTTGTAAGACTTATATCTAGATAATGTTTACTTAAAGATTTTCTGGACTCAGCATTTTACACTACTGTCTTCTAGCTAATAAATGACAACATGCAATGACCCTTCATTGAACTCTGGTGATACAGTTTGTGAGAGTTTCTTTTTTGTTTATTTGTACCCATAATGTTTTAATGTCAGCCATGCCCTTCATTTTTCAGACTGAGGTCTATTGAAATCCTCATGCCTAGGAGCTCTTCAGTAGCGTTGCGCTGACTGCGCGCAGCTGACAACCATTGTGTTTGGGCCACTAAGGCCAACGGCTTTTCTAATGCCAGCGAGTTCTGGGTGTGCCAGGCTGTGCCTACACGTTTATATCTATAGATATGTACTATACACATATATGAAGTGGGAGGAAGTTGTTCTGAGTGTTTCGTGTGAGTCTATATTGCTTAACTGCATAAATTAGTCTGGGAAACTGAGTGAAAAGACTTGTGAAAGTGTATGTATTAAAGGCAGACAGTGTCAGCATAAAGCAAGAAGCCACAAACTGGTTTATTAAGGCTTTTTTTTTGGACTCTACTGGAACTTTAAGCAAGTTGCTTAACTTTTCTATTTCAGTCTGAAATGTTGTATTTCATGCTTGTCAACCTGTAAAACTAGTCAGAAATATGTCCTAATTCATGCAGGAAGACAAAGATTAAATTATTTGCTTAACTGATGAATAAACTATGTTGCTAAAGTCTGTGAGTTCATTGACATTGTATGAAATTTGCTGTGGCTCTTGAAGTTCTACCTCTTCGAGCCATGTAGGGATCCCGATTTTTCTTGGAAGCAGTAGGTAAGCCTAAAGCTGTGACAGTGTGGGAGGAAAGTCTTTGAGTATCAACTCTAAAGCCTCAAAAACCAGAAGATAAGTAATAGGAACACTGTTCCAGTTGTGGATTACTTAGTTTTAAATGCAGACTTGCAATTTCGAGGGCTTGGCCTGTGATTTTGCGCAGCAATTTGCAGTGTGAAGCAATACCGAGTCCATGCTGATAGAATGTGGCATTTCTTAACTATTATGTCTATTGTTCCCTGCTTTTACCCTTGTTGTTAAATCCCTATGCCATTTGCTGTACTTGCACAGGAATATAAGCCTAAAACATAAACTATATTTATCAACAGATGGTTCCTTTATCTTTTTGTTGTAAATTTCTCTCAAATGATTTGTTGTTTAATTTGTGGTTTAGCATTCAAATGTAGAAACTGTGAACTTGATAAGCTGAAAATAATATACTTATTTATCCCGTGCTTTTGCATGGCTAGTTAATACCTGTAGCTTTTCGTGGTGAAGGAGAACCTGCTTCCTCCAGAGGGAAATTCTAAGGAATTTGTGTGTCCTATATGGAATAGAGGCAAGTTCAGCCCTCACCAGTGGGGGCACAGAGTAAAGGCAGGCATACCATGAGGTGATCAGGGACTGCTTAGTAAGACGTCTGGTAGCTCTTTAAAAATAGAGCTGACTTACTGAAGCTATTTTTTTGCCGATTTAGGTTTTTCTGGAGCACTAATAGTTGCCCATTCATTATGGTGTAAATGTGGACTGTAGATTCTGGTCATAAGAAAGAGACTGTTTCTTCTGTAAGAAAAAAGGTGTTATCCTTCTCGTGTTTACTTCAGCACTGTATTTACCTACGTGAAATTACTTGCTAGCCTTATTTGGCACCCAGCTCTTCAATGAGTTTTCATAACTGCTCCAGGTCAGAATGTGAGCCTCATTAGTGTTCATAAAACATTATTTCTGTAGACAAACCATATTCTTGAAAGAACTGAATGTTCCAGATACTAAAACTGGTTTATTGTAGTTTCATTTGTGAACTATTCTTTGTGAACAATAACATGGGTTGGGTCTTAGCAAATATTTTAGCAAGCCAGTTGAAGATCAAATTTTCCACCAGAAACAAATCTTTAAATTAAGGAATGATTATTTCTGGAGCAACTACCTATTTTACTTCAATATTTTGTCTGGGCTGTACAGTCAAAATCAGAAACCTAGGATTTTTTTGTGCAGGTCACTAAGAATAGTTATACTTCAGTTGGGGAACACAGAATTTCCTCTGAAAAAGAGGGGTGGGGATGGGAGGAAGGGAACAAAGGACACTTTAGCTTCTCTTTGAATAACAAAAGCTGGGGAAAAAACAACATAATCTCTCCCGGGAGCATCCTCCCCCACACACACAATTGTCTTATGATACCTCATTTCAGAGCTCACCTTTGTTTTCATTCATATCTGTCTACAGATGTAAGTCAGATCAATACAGAGCAAACTTGAATATGTCACCCTAGGATGCTGAAAATATGCAGGTTAAAATCACCTCTCTGGGAGCTCATACTGGGAAAAAACCTCACCCTTTTTTGAAGGGTGGTCAAATAAATAAATCTTGAATTTTTTGGCAGATGATCTTGGCCTAGGTTTATTTTTTGATTGTTTGTGTGTTTGTTTTGGGGAAGTTGTGGGGAGGGTGACTTAAATTAATGATGACCAAAATCCTGGGAGTGAATTAGGTGCAGGTGTCCTTCATGACACACCTCTCAGGTCTTTGCTAATTTCTGTCTCTCACTGCAGCAGCCATCCTAGTTGGGTGGAGCTCTGCTCCACTTGACTCGAGGGGATCAGTAGGTTAGGGTCTGCACAATAAATTAAGGTCAGGGAGAAGGTCAGGATTCTCTGTCTCCTGAGGAACATTTGAGAAATGGAAGTTATATAGGGTAAGTGTTTTGGGGCTTTTTTTCTGCTGTAGCTTGATGCCCCATAACAGTAGGGGTCAAAAGATCAGAAAAAGGCCCTAATAAACACTGGGAGCATGAATGTCTGTATGTACTGGTGTTATGCAGATGAGAGCTCCAAGTTCATATGCTTTGTGATTCATTTCTAAAGCAGGGCCACTCTGTACACAGAAGACTGCACACTATAAAAACCTCTAGCAGTGAGAGTGCTGGAGTTGTTGCAGTAAAGCTCTACCAGAAAGAGCCTGTAATAATGGAATCTGGAAACCTCTGAACTAAGAGATTAACCCAAGATGTATGTGGTGTCTGGACAGCTGTACTAATATTAACCATTTGCAAACAAATGCAATTCTTGCGCTCAGAGGGTGGTGGTAAGCAATTTTAGGAATAAAGATTGTTTTGAGTATTCTTTCAGAACTGAGAATAGACTCCTGGAATACTGTTGTTCAAAGTGTGGGCAGGACCCGTGTTCTTCTTTATTGATACTTCTGAATGCTCCTGATATCGGAGGTGCCTGTTCCCTGACTGGGAAGAACAATCTGTGAACAACATCTTCCCTCTACTACACGGCTCCGCACAGGAGCAAGTAAAGATTCAGTTGGACTGTTTGGTGGCATTCATTAAGAAGGGTTTTCTTGTTTTGTTTAGAGGTGGTTGTTGGTTTTTTGCCACATAAAGTGGCCTAGGAAAAAGGAAGAGATTGATAAAACATCAGGCTGTTTTCACTGAGCTAGGAAAACCAGCTAATGAACAGAGGTATTATTAATTATAAGATACAAGCAAGGAACCAAGGGAGCTTGAAGAAACCACCCCAGAGAAACTGTGTTTATGGCAATTCACCTCAAAATACTTTTAATTAAAACTTTAACTCTGTAATACAGGAAAATAAATATTGAATGTAATGCAAGTAACGTGTCAAGGTGTGCTTTGTACTGTTGTGCAATTACTCATAAACTCTAGGTTACTTCATGTTTCTTAAGTTTGTGGTAGACATAATTCAAACATAATCTGCTTTAGGTCTTTTAATTGTTATGGGCCTTGCCTACAAGAGATATATTTAGATTTGCTCCCTAAGGAATTCTGTAGTTTTGTTTGCCTGAATGCTGTATAATCTTGACTATAAGCACTGACAGGTTGGCTAGCGTGCAGCTGACACCAGTTTATATTCTTGCCAAATATTGATGTAGGCATCCGTGAAACTGTGACTATTTGTACACCATCTTTGCAATGACTAAGAATTAAAGTTATTTTCATCGTGAGTGGGTGAGGTTGTGGGTGAGTGTACAGAATATTTAGAGTTTTACTTGCCAGCAGGAAGGAATCTCACTAATCATATTCTCATTATTGGAGACCATGCATTTCAGCTCTCTTTATCTATAAAAGCAACTGCAGTGCTATTTCTAGTTTAGTTAGATGTTCCTGTGCAAAAATAAGAGAATGTTTGGTTGTTTGGGGTTTTTTTTTGTTTGTGGTTTTGTTTTTTTTTTTTTTAATTATTCTCTTAAGTCAAGCAGTTGAGATGGTGATATAAAAACTAGAAATTGTTTGGTTTTTCTATTGCACCCAAATGATTTAATTAACATTAGTAATTTATTATCAGACTTTTAATTAATGGGATTTCATAACTTCAGATCTTAGCTGATATGAACTGGATAGTTTGTATAAACTTCAGCTGCTCATCCATTTTATACTTGGGGAGTCAGTCTTGAGTCTCAATCAGTATTGTACATCAGTATGTATTTTCATGTTCTGTTATCACTAGCATTAAAGTAGCACCTACAGGCCCAACATTTTGAAGTCTGGCTCTCCCCATAATTAGTATTACTTGGTTTTGAGAGCTCTCATTTGCCAAGGCCTCAGGTAAGTCTAAAGCACCTTCAGATCCGAGCTTGCAGCACTTTGGCCCATTCAGCATTTTGGGGATGAGCAAGTTGAATGCTCTTGCTTGTCCCTCTGCTCTGGTGAGACCCCACCTGCAGTGCTGTGTCCAGCTCTGCAGCCCCCAACATCAGAAGGATGTGGACCTGTTGGAGCAAGTCCAGAGGAGGTAACAAGGATGATCAGCGGGCTGGAGCACCTCTCCTGTGAGGACAGGCTGAGAGAGTTGGGGCTGTTCAGCCTGGAGAAGAGGAGGCTCCAGGGAGACCTTAGAGTGGCCTTCCACTACCTAAAGGGGCCTGATAGGAAAGATGGGGAGAAACTCTTCAGCAGGGCCTGGTGTGATAGGACAAGGGGTAATGGTTTTAAAATAGGAGGAGGTAGATTTAGACTAGATAGAAGGAAGATATTTTTTTACACTGAGGGTGGTGGAACCCTGGCCCAGGTTGCCCAGAGAGGTTGTGGATGCCCCATCCCTGGAAATGTTCAAGGCCAGGTTGGCCGGGGCTCTGAGAAACCTGATCTGGTTGGAGATGTCCCTGCTCCTGGCAGGGGGGTTGGACTGGGTGGGCTTTAACGGTCTCTTCCAACCCAAACCATTCTATGAATTTATCTCTGCTTTCTAATGGTTGTCTGAAGCTAGAGAAGTACCATAGTCATGTAAGTACACATTCCACCATCTGCAATAATCCACAGTCTTTTAAGTCTTTTTACACCATTTCGCCAAGTTTACAGCTCTGTTGAGTGGTGTTTAACAGTTTTCAGATGAAGATTGCTTTACCATGACTGTCATAGACTGGCTTTTGAAATGCACATTACCTGCCAATTTCTTGACCTCAAAAAATAGAACTCAGTGAACAGCTAAGCCTTTAATTAAATATGTTCTGACAATTGTTTCAGTCACTGATAACTATGATCTTGTTTCTATTGAATTACAATTATAACATTGGAGTAAAAAAATTGCAGACTTTGTACTGGCTTGTTATAAATATAACATAATGCATACTCTGTTCTCTGTTATTTAACCGTATTTGAAGCAGGATATTCTCCAGTCTGCAAAATTCTGTCTTGCATTCTATGGGTAAAATCCTTTAAGATGTCATTATCCATGTCGATGCAAGTTTGCACTCTATGCTAAAGCAGATGGGTAAATGTATGAACGAAAGGGGATCTCGGGTTCCAAGCATTGGATATAAAATACTTATGGTTCCACTTGACCAGTTTTCAGTCATGAAGCCTTGCTGGATCATCTTTCCTTTCTGAAGCAAATACGCTATACTACAGTGTCATAAATAAACCCTTTGCAACATCTGACCTCAGTGTCCCCCTTCAAGATCTAATAGCACTTCAGACAACACTTTTTTTCCTGTGTTTAACGGAAACACGGTGCCTTCGTGTCCCAGAAGTGGCTCTATTTAATGGCTGTGGCTGTGTGTCAGTTCTAATGAGATTATACTGTACCTGTCATCATAAACCATTCCATTTTCTAAAAAGCATAATTGCCCGTGCAGTACTAATCAACATGAGTGAAAATGCCAGAACCTAGCCTGCAGCTTCTAATATTCTCTGAAACCTACGAGTGTAAAATTTAAGCTTAAATGAGTGGAAGGCATATTCGGCTAAAAATCATATTTTTGTCAGTTACAAGTATCCAGTGTGGAAAACACTACAGGTGACTGGGATAGACAACGTCAGTTACAAGGTAATGGCTTCCACCCGTAAGCCCTCAGAAGAAACTCTGAATTAAGACATAGATATGAACATGCAAGATCCTTATCTACAGGACATATTTTGTTATCAAATTGAAATGGAATCTCTGAGTCCTCCACAGAATCAAGTGCCTTTATAATATCTCAAATATTAAAGGAGAGACCTTTTTTGGGCAAGAGGGAGGATCCTTCATTTAATATTTTAAAAGGTCCAACATTCTCTGTGGCAGTTGGAAAAATAGGTTGAAATCCAGACATTGAGAGCAAACACTTCATGACATTCATTATGTTATTTTGTGGACCTGGAAACATCTTTTAGTATCCTGGTGTCTGTGATTTTCCTAAATACAACATTTACAAAGACATGTCACAAGCCTGATTTCATTGTCACTTAGCTACTATCTGTAATTACTACTGCAGCCATGTGTCATTTTCTTTTAATGCAGTTTTCAACTTCCATCGGCTTAATTTGCTTAAGGTAGAAAACATTGTCTCATCTATTTCTGTTTGTTAGAAAATATATCTGTGTTTTATATAAAAATCCACTATAATTTTAGCATACTGTGTCAAAATGTCTCAGAAAACATAAGGTTCCAGAAACAGATAGACAACAACAGCAATGGCAGTCTAGTCCCTATAAAAGGAGAAACTGAGGCAGCGATGTTGTTTTCCACAACAAAGTGGAAAATTCCTGGCTAACATTTACATATGTTAACACTTACACCCTGGAAGTTTGACTCAACTGACATTTAAAAGAAGAAAAAATAAAAAAAAAATTTCAACTTTTCCTAGAGAATGTTCTTAGTTATTATACTATGATCCTGACTTTCAATTTTGTTCCTAGTTTTGATGGCCAAGAATTGAGATGTTTGACTTAACTCTGGCAAACCTACATAGTAATTTATTCCTGTGACCAATCTTTTTTTAGGATTCTCTCCTCTGAAGTCAGCCTTGGGAGAGAAATCATATTCCAGAATAGCAATGCAGATACATGGGATCTGTTTGATCTCCGCTTTTAGCCCAAAGTCTGTGTTTACTGGGGAGTGACTTGTTATGTTTTGATATAGTAATGATAGTATTCCACAACCACTAAAACCTTGTCTAAAAAAAAAAAAGCAACCCTATTTTATTAAGAAAAACTATGCATAAATCCTTTTTAGATGGTTTTTGTAACCCAATTCCGGGGGGGGGGGGGGGGGAAAA
>JAAGAY010023217.1:0-20653 GCA_011801015.1 Ardeotis arabs
TGCTCCAGCCCTCTCAGCATCTGCGTGGCCTCCTCTGGACCCTCTCCAGCAGCTCCACGTCCTTCTGGTGTTGGGGGCTCCAGAGCTGGACGCAGCGCTGCAGGGGGGTCTCAGCAGAGCGGAGCAGAGGGGCAGAATCCCCTCCCTCGCCCTGCTGCCCACGCTGCTGGGGATGCAGCCCAGGGTGCCGTTGGTTTCTGGGCTGTGAGCACACGTTGCCGGCTCACGTTGAGCTTCTCGTCCACCAGCACCCCCAAGTCCTTCTCCTCAGGGCTGCTCTCCATCCATTCCCCGCCCAGCCTGGATTTGTGCCTGGGATTGCCCCGACCACATGCAGGACCTTGCCCTTGGCCTGGTTGAACTGCATGAGGTTGGCACGGGCCCACCTCTCCAGCCTGTCCAGGTCCCTCTGGATGGATCCCTCCCCTCCAGCGTGTCGACGGCACCACACAGCTTGGTGTCATCGGCGAACTTGCTGAGGGTGCACTCTAGTTGCGCTTTTACAACAGCGTATTAAAAGCACTTTTGCCAACACCGCTGACAGTGGTTCGTTAAGCGATCTAAACTGCCCACTCACCGCAAATTGGCAGAGATGGCAGGACCCTAAATCAGGATTCGCAACGCCTGGGGCCTAAACCCACACCCCCATTCCAGATGTCAGCCCAGGGACAGTATGTGAAGCGCGTATCTGCTGCTTTCGGAGCCCCTTCCGCGCACGGCAAAAGGTGCTCGGGAGTAACCTGGGACAGGGCTGAATGCTGGCACGCCGCAGCAGCAGCACAGGGAGGAAGACCAAGCCTGGACGTGAAGTCAAAGCTCAGGCTGATTAAAAAGGATCCTCCAGTGCCCTGCCACCTGCTGACCTCCCAGATACTGGCCCTCCTGCCACCACTGTGCAGCCACCAGCAAGGGAGCGTGCGGGGCTCACGCCTGCGATCTCCAGGAGGGAAGACATGGAAGGATGGAGAGCAGGCTGAGGGATGGAGAGCAGGTTGGTCTGTGAGAGCAAAGCCTGGAGACCTGTGGAAGAGTCCCAGCCCCAGACACACAGGCTGTCCGGCTGACGTCCGTGCTCTCCGGTCAGGCGCAGCCAGCCTCAAGAGAAAGTTGGGCTGCGGCAGGGAACAGCCCTGACAACGCAGCAGCACGGGCGCCGTCCCACCGCTGGCCAGATCACGCGTCTTGCCGCTGTGGGTGAAGCTCAAACCCCTGGGGAGAGCAGCAGAAACACCGAGGAGGTTGGCCCCCACCAGTGCTAAGCCCCCACCAGCAGCTCATGCGCTCCCACCAGCGGGACGAGGGAGAGAAGTGGAAAAGCAAAAGCAGGAAAAACTCCTGGGTAGAGAGCAGGAGAGCTAGGAAGTGAAGGAAAGCGAAGTAGGGTGTTCATTCACTGCTTCCCATCATAGGGGGATGGTTTCAAAACAGAGGGAGGTAGATTCAGATTGGATATTAGGAAAATTTTTTTTACACTGAGCGTGGTGGAGCACTGCCCCGAGGGAGCCAAATCAGAGAACCCCGTAGTTACATTTTCGCAGCAGCCTTCCCACGGCTGCCCTGCCGACTGCGCTGATTTTACCGTCGCGATAAGACACGATGTTGTGTCGAGAGAGGACAGAACCCTTTCCAGTTTGACCAGCCTGCCAGTTTCCTGAGACCCTTGTGTCCGACCAGCCTGCCGTACAGCAAATCAGAGCCTGGAGTGTTAGCACTCGCCCGTCAGCACGGGTTTGTCTTTCCTCTCCCAGAAGCCACAGAGTTATTTTGCTGTTGGACATTCTACGACTCCTTCGTTCCAGCAACCTTCACTTTGCTGCCTTCCCACCTCCCCTCTGCCCCTGCGGTCTCGCTGTCACGCATCCCCTGTCCCCAGAGCGGGGAAGCAGTTGGCAGCGGGGTGCAGGAGCACGCACAGCTCCGCAGCCGCCCCGGCTCCCGGCATTTCCCAGCCCGGGCACAGGCTCGCAGCGGGGAAGGGGCTCTGCACGGGGTCTGTCCCGAGAGCAGAGAGCGGCTCCCTCCCCTCCCAGCCCTGCTCGCAGCTCTCGAAGCCAGGCTTTGCACCGCTGCAGACATCGGTCTGACCCCAAATCCCCCCGGGATGTCTCCTGCTTCCCCGCTTGCTCCATCTCTGACCCCGCTGCCTCCTTCCTGCCCGCCCAGTTAAACCCTCGCGGCGCACACAGCTCCCCGGAGCCTCCCCAGTCCGGCTGGCAATCGAAGGCTGCGTCCTCCATCCCACGCTCAGAGCAGAGACCCTTCTGCTGCCCTGAAATTCCTGTTTTTTCCTTCCCTAGGATCTCCCGAGCGCTGGGAAAACACACGAAATATAAAGCGAAAGACAAACAGATTCCTGCTCTGTGCTCATCCCCGGCCCCCAGCCCATCAAGGTCCTACCGTCTCCCTGCGGTGCTCGGCGGCTCCCAGACTGGTGTCACCCCAGCCCAGCCCGACCCTCTCTTTATGTAGTCCGTGGTTTCCATAGGGAAGGGCTTCTTTCTTCCCAGAAATCAGGCCGTTGCCCGCAACAGAATGTGGAAGTGAAACTCGGCAGCTCCTGCCTGCGCTGGAGCAGACTCAGCGCGGTGCTGGCAAAGCTGCTGCCTGCAGCCAGGGCGAAAGGCAGCAGGGGCTGGGCTGGAAATGTCCCCGAGCTGCTCCTCGTACCCCCAAATCATGGGGTCACACAGGGGTTTGGGTGGGAAGGGAGTGTTCAAGGCCACCCAGTCCAACCCCCTGCCAGGAGCAGGGACATCTCCAACCAGATCAGGTTGCTCAGAGCCCCGGCCAACCTGGCCTGGGATGTTTCCAGGGATGGGGCATCCACCGCCTCTCTGGGCAACCTGGGCCAGGGTTCCACCACCCTCAGCGTAAAACATTTCTTCCTCAACATAAGGGGCAGAAAACCTGCTGCCCACGCTGCTGGGGGTGCAGCCCAGGGTGCCGTTGGTTTCTGGGCTGTGAGCGCACGTTGCCGGCTCACGTTGAGCTTCTTGTCCACCAGCACCCCCAAGTCCTTCTCCTCAGGGCTGCTCTCCATCCATTCTCCGCCCAGCCTGGAGAAGAGGAGGCCCCAGGGAGACCTCAGAGCGGCTCCCAGTGCCCAAAGGGGGCTGCAGGGAAGGTGGGGAGAGACTCTTCAGCAGGGCCTGCTGTGACAGGACGAGGGGTGATGGTTTCAAAAGAGAGGGAGGGAGATTCAGACTGGACATAAGGGAGAAATTTTTTACGCTGAGGGTGGTGGAGCCCTGTCCCAGGTTGCCCAGAGAGGCGGTGGGTGCCCCATCCCTGGAAACATTCCAGGCCAGGTTGGCCGGGGCTCTGAGCAACCTGATCCGGTTGGAGATGTCCCTGCTCCTGGCAAGGGGGTTGGACTGGGTGGGCTTGAACGCTCCCTTCCCACCCAAACCATTCTGGGATTCTGTGATGGCACCACACAGCTTGGTGTCATCGGTGAACTTGCTGATGGTGCGCTCCATCCCACTGCCCACGTCATTGATGAAGACACTGAGCAGTACTGGTCCCAGTATGGACCCCTGAAGGACACTACTCATCACTGATCTCCATCCGGTCATCAAGCCATTGACCAGGTGCCCCTAAGCAGGGGCTGCATCCCTCAGCCTCCCTTCGGGAGAAGCTCCAGCCCCACAGGCACTGGTCCCTAGGGCTAACAGAGCACTGGGGGCGCTGGGCTGGCTTCTGCCGAGAGCCCTGCCAAAGTAGCGCCTCTCAACATCCTCTATCCTCCAGAGGGGTTTGGAGAATAAACTCTTGACCTGAGAAAAGAGAAATGGAGCTTTTTGGGTGAAAGCATGTGAGCTGCTTCAGTTTCGTGGCTGCCTGAGCCTTTTCCAGAAGGGCTCTGATTTCTGAGAACCGGAGCGGCAGCCACGCCAGGCACGAGCCAGGGGGAAAAATCAAAACCAAATGTGCCCAGGGTCTGTGCCAGGAGCCCGGGACAGGGAACTGCTGTTTGCTGGCCCTGGGAAGGTCGGCTCGCTCCATTGTTTGGCTGGAATTGCACAAGGGGAGCCCCACCAGCGCCCCAAAATGGGAGGGGAGGCAGGACAGCATCGCTGCTCTGCTGTTCCCATGGCCACCGTGCTGGCTCCTCTCTCAGCTCCCTCTCTCTCCCCAGCTCTGTGGAAGGGGACGGAGACCATTGACCCTCTGCTTCCCAAAACGTCGTCTCCATCCAGCATCCGGGAGGCTGGGATGAGGCTGCAGCCCCAAATTCCACCCCCCGCCATCCTCCATACGGAAATACACCCAGGGCTAACGCACGGTGACACACAAATTGCAGGGAATTCTGCCCCCGTGCAACGCGCTCCAGGGAGCACGGATCTGGGATAACCTCTCCCTGCGGCGGGATGGGGCCAGGCCGATGCCCAGTCCTCCCCCCATCTCCCAACCATCTCCAGAGCAAGGGCTGGGCAGGGCACGGCGCGCATCTGCCCAGTCACAATGGGGCCTGGAGAGACCCCCCTGTCCCACCTTTTTGGATGGGTGCCCCCACCCCAGGGTGCACCCCAAGCGCCCTTCTGGCCCCGCAGCCACCACGTTCCCTTTGCTGAGGAAGGCTCCAGCCTCTCGGGGTGACGCTGTGCCCCCCGGCCCCCTCTGCCCTCCTCACCTCTGCTCCCCATCCCCGCGAGTCACCGCGGGCAGCCAACCCGGGGCTGCCTCAGACGGATCCCAAAGGCACCCCCAACCGCGGCCCTGCACCCAGGGTCCCCCCAAATTCGCCTCTGTCCAACCCAGCTGATGCTGCTTGGCCAGGGACCCCTCCCTCTTTGGGAGGTGGGGCACAGGATCCGGACAGGGGTCTGGTGGGCTTGGCCTTTCAGCCCAGATTGGAATTTGGGAGCGGGGACCCCTCCGTCGCTACCAGGAAGGTGTTTATTGCGGCCAGCGCTGCGCTCCTCCTGCCAGCCCCAGCACCGAGGTGACGCATTTCCCCAGCACGGCGATTCGGGAACTCGTGCCCCCCACACCAGCCCCTCTGCCCCACGGCTGGAGGATGCAGCAGGATTCTGGGGGGCTGTGGGGCTCGTAGGGCTCCCCGTAGCTCACCAGAGCCGGCGGGACCCCACGGGAGCCGGCAGCGGCACGAGGGGCAGCCACCCTCAGCTTGTGCCACCCCTCTCCCCGCCAGCACCGGCCAGGGTTGGGCTTCTTCAGGGGGGACACGCTGACCTCGGGGCCCCCTCCGGCACCGCTCCTGCCTCGGGTGCTCAGTTCCTGCTGCGGCTGGGTCCTCTCGTGGCGTCACCTCTCCTCCCGCAGGCTCGGGGACACCCGCGGGGACATCGCCTTCACTCTGGGGAGAGAGGTGACGGTGACCACCCGGGCTGACCATGCCCACCCTGACCCCGTGGCGCGGGGGATGCTCACCCCCAGCGATGCTCCGCAGCTCCCCGAGCTCCTGCCGCAGCCGCAACCGCAGCAGCTCCCGCAGCAGCTCCCGGCGTCGGCTCCGCGGGGTCACCCCCATGCGCCGCAGGGTCCCCTCCGTCAGCCGCAGCAGGACGCGGCCCGAGACGGCGTGTTGGCGTGCCAGCTCCGCCAGCTCCCCGCTCCCGCTCCGCGCCGCCAGCCAGGCGCCCACCTCCGCCACCGACCACTGTCCCGCCGGGCGCTGCTCCCACCGGGCCCCCTCCGACACCTGCGCCGGGAGGAGAGGGGGGAGCGGGGCGTCCCCTCGTCCCTCCCCAGCCCCACGGCAGCCGTAGGGTCAGGCTGGCTCCTCCATGCCGCAGCTGCCCCTGCGCAGCCCGAATGTGACCCTCGCTCCCATCCCCGCACCGATGCTGGTGGCTGCACCCACGTCCCCATCCGCCACCCACAGGGTCCCCCATCCTCCAGCCCGGGGGTCTCCCAGCCCCGTTTATCTGGGGGAGGGGGGGTCTCCAGCCCCTGCCCACGCTCACCTCGGCCGTCGGGCATCCCTCCGGCGACGCCTCGGCCCCATCCCGCACCCGGGCGTCCATGCGGGGCAGCGACCAGGGACAGCTCGGGCTCTGCAAACGGGGCTTCATCAGCCAGGGTCGCGGGGCCCCCCCGGACCAGCCCCCCCACGCCCTGCCAGCCAAATAAGCACCCCTGGTCCGTGCCCCCCAGCCCCCCAGCAGAAGGGGGCTGCTCACCGGGGGCCGCAGCAAGGCCCCGTCGCGCTGCGTGGGCGCGCAGAGCCCGGCACACCCGGGAAGCGAGAGCAGCCCCGGCTCGCCCGCGCCCCAGGGGGACACAGCGGCACGGCTCCCCCCGCCCAGCCGGGACCCCTTCCCCGGCCTGACCCCCTCCTCCTCGCACCTCCGCCCTCAGCCGGTGCCAAACGCCAGGAGAGCGAAAGAAACCTTTGCCCCCAGCCCTGCCTCTGCGGGCACGGCCCCGTGCACGCCCAAACAGCTCGGCTTCCCCCCGGAAACGGCATCGCCGGGCTGCGAGGGGCTCCCGCCGTTTTGGGGGTGAGAGCGGAGCGAAGCCAGGCTCCGTCTGTCCCACGACCTGGACAAGGAGCTCTGTTGAGGCTCCTCCATCTCCCTCCTCGGCTCGCCGCAGCCAACCCACCCTGCGCAGGTGGGCGCGGGACGCACCCGAGCAGCTTCACCTGCGGCGATGGCGGCGGGGGTCCCGGCGGCGGCGAGGGTCCCGGCGGCGGCCAGGTGCCGGGGACACGGGACAGGATCCAGCAGAGCGGGCGAGAGGAGCAGGATGAGCCTGGGGGATGAGTCACATCCCGAAGGGCTGCAGCCCTGCCCCGCCGAGCGTGTCGGGACCCAGCCTGCGGCAGCCCAGGGCGCCGCTCTGCCCCTCCCCGAGCCCCCGAGGGACTGAATCCCCCAAGGAACGGTGAAGACGATCCACCACGGACCAGGCAGGCCAGGACGGCCCAGCGCCGGACACCGGAGCGCGGTGCTACCTTGTCTTTAAGGACAGTTTAACCCAACGCACCCCACAAAGCAGGGTCACGCAGTCACCGCGCTGGCACAGCCGCGGGAACGGGCTCTCGCATCCGTGGGAACAACGGGAATGGCAGTGGTGCCGCTGAAAAAGTCTGCTGAGCTCTCCCAGACTTCCAGCTGCTGGGAAGCGGGGCGGCGAGCACATTCCCACGTGCGCCTGAGCAGAAAACGCACGGGGCGTTGGCACAAAAAAACCCCGAGAGGAACCGGCCTCTTCTCCCTCAGCCGGGCGGCTCCTGCTCGCACCCGCAGCCGCCTCCCCGCCCCGCGCTCCCACCGGCGCAGAGCGGCAGCGAGGCACAGGAATTCCAGCCAGGAACAGCCAGGAACCAGGCGCTGTCGCACCCGTCCCGTATCTCCGGGCGCCTCCCACCGCGGGGCTCTGCAGCGGCTGGGGGGCGGCAGAAGCGGCTTCTCGCACACGAAGGGCTCGGAGGTTTTTGCAGGTCGTTCCAGGAGAATCTGTTTCCTGGGCAGGAACACCAGCCCCCCCCAGCACAACAAAACCACAGAGAAGAAAACAACCCAGAACATGAACCACAAGGGCAAGAAAAACTGTCTCCTCTTCCCAAAACCTTGGGAGAAAGACCACAAGGCCGTGCACCAGAAGTTCAGCAACAACCTGATTCCGCGTACGCATTTCGCTGCCCCCGTTTCGGAATTTTCAAGATACTGGACACGAAGTGTGTAACCAAGGTGCCACAGAGAAGCAGGAGTCACCAAAACAGCCTCAAAAGCGCGTACTGTGCCGATCCCCTGGGGCCCTGGCGCTGAAGGGGGGTTCTGGGCAGGTTTCAGAGCAGCTGCCTCCCATCGCAGAAAGCAGAGACCCGCTGCCACCTCAGGGCACGCAGCCCCCACGGCAAACACCCAGAAACCAGCCCCAGCCTGCTGCAGGGGTGGGGAGGGACAGAAAAAAGCCAGACTATTTCTTTCTCCTGGTTTATTGTGGCGAACATCAGCGACACTCAACTGTCAGAAGCAATTTGCCAATTCCAGCGCTGTGTGGGCATCGCGCAGCCAAACCTCCTCCTCACAAACCAGCCAGGCAACGCCGCTGGAACCCGCTCCTGGAAACGGCCGTGACTCCCTACGAGGAGTCGATAACTCACGTCTCATCCTCTGACCCCCAGGACTTTCCGTTCTCCCTCTCTCCAAACTTAATTCCCTGCACACAGCGTTGGAATCGTTCTGCTTACTGAAGAGTCGCTGTAGAAATCAGAGAGGACCCCGCAGAGACGCAGAGCCACGTGGGCTTTCCCCCTCCTGGAAGTGGAACGTTCCTTAGAGCGCGTTCGTTAGTGAAAATTAACCGCTGAGCAGCTGACAGGTATTTACAAAGGCCACCAAAGCTCCTTCCCAAGAAGGACCGCGGGTGCGTTTTCACGAGTGCATTGGAACGGCGTTGCCAGGCACGGGACAGACGAACGCCCCTCGCCCCGTTACTGAGGGTAAAGCTCCACTACCATCGCGTGGCCCTGCAAAGGGGAGAGAGCGAGCGGTCACGGGAAGGACCAGTTACCCCAGACACGCCTCAGCGGGAGACGCCACCTCCCCGTTGTCTTAAAATAAAAGGGAGATGAAAACCCGGAGGTGATTCAAGAGGAAGCGGTTTGGTGGCTCCAGGACAGCACAGATGTGCTCCAGGCTGGCCAAGGCACCACAGCCCCCCCCGACCAACGCACCAGGCTCTCCTGAGGGCCAAACTGGGAATTCGGGGAGGCGGCAGCACCGGGACCGGCGCCCCCAGGTTACAGAGGGCCAGCCCTGCAGCGCCGTTACCTGCCCTCCTGCGGCACAGGCAGCAACCAGGCCGTACTGTCCCCCCTCCTTCTTCAACCTGTGGGCCGCAGTGATCACCAGCCGGCAGCCGGTGGCTCCGAAAGGGTGTCCCAGCGAGAGGGAGCCGCCCCAGGTGTTGAACTTCTCCAGAGGAGGGGCTCCGACCTGCGGAACACACCGAGGGACACTCGCAGTCACTCGACTGAGCCCCTCGCACCGGTTTTAATTCCCTCCCCTCCAACGACGACTACACTGGCGCTGGATCTCCACCTCCCGCGGAGCAGGGCAATGCCGTCGTTCCCAAAGAAACCGCTCCCGCTGCCATTTGCTGAGCCAGCGTTCCAGAAACATCGCTTCTCCTCACAGAAGCCCCGTTTCGCAGGACCAGCACACTCCGCTGCAGCGTGGAACTCGCGCAATCCTGAGTGGAACCAAAGACAGAAGCGTCCTGACCGTGCCCTTACCTTGGACTTTCTGCCCATGTAGTTTTGCGCAAACCAGTCCGAATCCATGGCTTTCAGGTTCGCCAGGATCTGCCCCTGCAAGGGAGGGGAGGGTGTCAGCGAGGAAACGGCAGCCTTCGAGGAAAGCCTGCGGGCAGTGCTGGCAAACAGGGGTGTCCTGAGAGCAGCTACAGCCCCAGAACCGACACAGCCGACCGAAACCAGCCTCTACAGGATCAGCCCTGACCACCAACGTCGGCTCGACCCTCGCTAGAAAACGACGCTGACAATTAACAGCCACCTTGCCACGCAACGCCTATCCCCCTCCATCAGCAGGTGGGCTCACCCGAGGCAGCCCGGCTCTGCCCGCCGAGCCGCTCTCCGCGCCAGGAGAAGGCGTCCAGCGAAACGGGAAAATTCAAAATAAACTGGGTGAGAGCGCTGGGGCTGCTCGGCCTGGAGAAGAGGAGGCTCCAGGGAGACCTCAGAGCGGCTCCCAGTGCCCAAAGGGGGCTGCAGGAAAGGTGGGGAGAGACTCTTCAGCAGGGCCTGCTGGGACAGGACGAGGGGTCATGGCTTTAAAATATAAGACGGGAGATTTAGACTCAATATAAGGGAAAAAATTTTTACCAGGATGGTGGTGAAGCACTGGCCCAGGTTGCCCAGAGAGGCGGTGGGTGCCCCATCCCTGGAAACATTCCAGGCCAGGTTGGCCGGGGCTCTGAGCAACCTGATCTGGTTGGAGATGTCCCTGGCGGACAGGGGGGTTGGACTGGGTGGCCTTGAACGCTCCCTCCCCACCCAAACCCCTCTGTGGTTGTGTGATAAGCAGGGACACGCCAGATGGCCCCTCTGAGGGAGACGCGGGCCAGGGTGGACTGGCAGAGACACCGAAAGGCGTGGGGCCTCCTTGTCCTGGAGAGGGAGCTGGGAGTTACTGACACGCAGGCCTTGAGACATCTGGAAGATGGAGATGACCTAAAGCTTGCAAGCAGCGTACAGTACGCATAGCAGAAAAAAAAGCCCTGGAAGAGCTCTGGGCACATGGCAAGGCGAGGGTGCCAGCACGGACCCTCTGCCCGCCTGATACCCCCGCCTGGACCCGAGGTCGCCCTCCTCGCCCGCTGCTCCAGCTTGAAGTTTGCTGGTGACGTACGCCCCGCACACCCGGGCTGGGGGACGCAGACACCTGCTCCCCGCCCAGCGGCCACCACAGGCACGTGGGCTGTGACCCGCGGACCTGCTCCAGCCCTTCGCTCGCCTCCTTCACACCGGCCCTCCCAGGCAGTTCCTTTTCGGGACACGCACCATTCCCACCCCTGTGGCTGGACGTTAAAGACCCCCACTCACTCCAGGAGCTGCACTGGGACCCCATTCACTCCAGTAACGAACACCACAGGCCAGGGGCACCCAAAACCCCAGTGTGACTCCAGTAGCTGGCCCCAGATCCACTCACACACACACAGTCTCACCAGTAACCAGCACTTGGTCCTTGCGGCACACACCCGCGCTGGCAGGGTTTGTTTCCTGCCGTTGTCTCCGTGTCTATTTCGTCAGGTCTGTACCGTGGTGTATTTTGGGTTTGGTTTCCCTTTTTTGCCTTCGTTTCCCAGCTGCCCGGTCAGATAGCCTCGCTGGAATAAACCTTCTCGCCCTCTCGCTCAGCAGTGGGTGCGGCTGACCAGGCTTGGTTCCCACCGATCGTTTATCGGTGAGATCTGTGCAACTGGATGTTCTTGTTTGTGGCTTCCTCCCCTTCTCATCGGCCCTTGGGACCCTGGAGAATCTCCCTGACCAGGCATCCCGAAAGGAGCAGACACTCTCCTCCCACACACCCTTACGCAGACCATCGCCCAGCTGCCACCTGCTCATCTTCACGGCCCACACGCTGAATTTGCACACAACCATGGCGCACCTGAAAATGAAGGCTACAGAGAGCGGCCCAGTCCAACTCGGTTGGTTTATTAGCAAAGGCTGTGAGGGATTGTACCGCATCACCCCTCTGTCCAGCTCTCCAGGGCGGCACGGTGCTTGGGTTGCCAGCGGCGTGGCAGGAACTTGTGCAGCAAAAACCGCCGACCACCCCACTGGCGCCGTCCCAGCTGGTTCCCTGTTCTCCAGACCGCTCCGTCGCCACCAGCCTGTCTCGACGGCACAGACGCTAACGTCACACGCCGCTGGCGGCTGCTGAAGAAGCTGCAAAGAGACGCGACTCTCCACAACGGCCGCGCAGAGGCTGTTGCTCAGTAGCTGAGCAAATGGCGAGAGCGGTTGCTCTTGTGGCGAAGAGCTGGAGGGAAGCTCACCAGGTCCAGGCACCTGCGTAGGAATGGCTCACCTTGACGTATGAAGTGTTCCTAACAAGCGCTGAGCTAAAGCCCAGCCTAAACGCACGTAGGCTGGTGCGGTAACTGCTTTAAGGGCATCGGAGACAGAAGCAGGGATTTCTCCTTTGCCATGAAATTTCCCATTGTAGAGTTTTTCTAGCTCTGTCCTGAAATGAGACACAAACCATTTCCAGTACAGTTGCATGGATGGGTCAGAGGGAATGTTCCAGCTGGAGTAAGGATGTCCTGCATCCCGGTATCTCTTGTAGGGGATCCATGTGTCGGCACCAATCCTGAATGTACAGTCACTTGCAACGCTACTGGAACAAATATCAATGACCAGGTTGTCTGTTTTATGCCACCTGTATCCTGTCAAAACTTGCGGACGGTGGAAGACAAGCTGGTGGTCTCCGTCGTGATTTGCCATAGTGTTTGTGCAAACAGCCCCGCAAAAGGGACACTGCTCCCAGCACCCTGCAAACTGCTCTGCCAGGATTTCGTGAGGCTTTGTTTCGAATGAGCTCATATCAGCCTCAGCAAACTTTTCCTTGAGACGCTCTTTCAGGGCAGCCAGTGCTTCTGCCATGGCGTTGTTCAGGAACTCTATGTCTGCTATCTCCTGATGCTCAATGCCCTTCAGGTCCCTTCTGGGCAAGCTCAGCACCTCTCCAAGTGCGATGCAAAATTTATCCAGCCAAAGAGAGATTTTGTCATTTCTGTCTTTTCTGTCTTTGACGACGTTGGTTGATGCAGAAACAGCTGACTGGATGCTTTCACAGTAGTGAGTAAGGGAGTCATCTAAAAACTTCTCCAGCCGCCTGTTCTTATCTAAACAGAACGTCTCAGCACGTGTCTTAATGTAATTCCGAAAAAACTCTCTTGGGTCAACAAGGTACTCCCTGAATTTCTCAAATTTTTCTTCTTGTGCCAGGTATTTCAGTATGCAGACTTCCAGGGAGAATCTATTGCCATTGAAATCTGGGATTTTACCCTTCATGTCTCGAGCTATGGCAAGAGCTGTCTTCTGATAGACGGCCTGCTCAAGAGCTGGGCCGAGCTTGTCACACAGGAAAACAGCAAATGTTGTGATAGAAGTGGCTCCTTGGCAGGAAATCTGGAAACATTTGAAGAAATCTTCTCTCTTGCTCTCCAGGTAGATGGCTGGATCGTTTGCTCTTTTGAATGCTGCGTGCATGGCTTTAAACCGTTCTGCTGCCATTCCGCACAAATGCAGTGACAGATCTATTCTGTAATCTTTATTGAAGCTGTACTTTGCATTGCTAGGGACAGAGTTCATACCCTTCTCTACTTCATTTAGTATTTCATGAATAAAACTTCGACTGTAATCCCTCTTCTCCTTTTCCTTCTTGTCAATGTTTGCCTTCACGCACGCTGTGATGTTATCTGTAATGCGGCGTACGTTGCTCAGGTCAGCGTCGTCAAAATTCTCAGTCCAGAAGCGCCAACGTTTTTTCTTAACGATGTGTTTCTCCAAGTCAACAGAAAAGACGCCGTGTTTGTGAAATGTCCTGATTCGTGCATGTAAATTAGGCTCCTTAAAGCGATCTAGAAGGACATCTTCTATTTCCACATCGATATCAACCTGTTCCAGAGGGGGAGTGGCAGAGGAGACTTCCGTAATCCAGGTTGCCCAGAGAGAAATAAAGTTGTTTCTCAGTTCTCTGTCACTTAGTTTCTGGCCTTTTAGAGACAGAGCCAACTGCCTGCTCCTTTTCAGGAGCTCGTTTTCATATTCTGACTTCCTTTCATCCAGTTTACACTGGTTCTTCTTCAGTTCAATAAGTTTCTCACACTTCTTTCTAGTTTCAAGAAGAAGAGACTCTTTCAGTTCTTTCAGCTTCAGTTCCGTGCCACCTTTCCACTGGACCAGTATCTCACAGTCTCTGTCTTCACTGAAATACTTTTCCATGTCTTTCGTGATGGCATCACTTGTCCCTTGCACTAGCTTTTCAAGCTGTTCTGTGGTGACCTTCTCCAGGTCCCCATTCCGAATTTTGTTGTCCAGTTTCATTTGCAAGTCTAAGATGTGGCTCCTCAGCTGCCAGGTCCACTGGCTAAATGCGGTTTCCAGTTTCTTGTACGCAGCAATCTCCACGGAATTCTTGAAGCTGAAAATGAAGTTTTCATTCAGCAAAGCATTCCAGAGGTCACTGATACGAACTTTCAAGCTCGAGAGCCTCAAAACGCTGCCCTGTGACTCCTTCTTGGCAGCTTGGAGAATTTTGCTCTTTAATTCCTGGACGTTCTGGCTGTAGGTGGGATTGGGCGGTGCCATTGGGGGGTTTCCTTCCCACAGGTGAGCAAAGTAATGAATGTGGGTGTTCACGTCAAAGCGGATGACGTCGCTGAAGCAGGAGACCTCACAGAATTCCTGCTGGGCGGCTGTCACGGTCATTTCATCCAGCTTTTCCTGCAGACGCCTTTGCCCTTCCATGTTCTGTTCCTTGGCAGTGATTTCTCCCACATTTTGGTGCACAAACAGGCAGCCTGGAGACAGATTTACTTGCTTCATCCTCAGAAAAGCCTGCACAGCAATCTGAAGGACATCTTGCATTTCTGAAGGATTTTCTCCAAAGATATTGATCAGAGTCATGTTGCCGATGCCAATGACAAAGGTGGCCAGCTCGTTGTCGTGATTAAGAGACTGTTTGTTGGCCATCTCTATGGCACGAAGTCCCTCTGTGTCAACAACTAGCATGTAATCAAAGCCCACATCTCGTTGCAGCTTCTCCTCCACTTTAATTAGCTGCATAAACGCCCCCCGGGTGCATCTCCCTGCACTGACGTTAAACTGAAGACCAAACATGGCATTCAGCAAGGTTGACTTCCCTGTGCTCTGGATGCCAAGCACTGAGAGAACAAATACTCGTTTGTCCCCCAGCTTCTCAGTTAATCTGTCAAAGATGGCACCGACCCATCGTAACGGTACGTAAGAAGCATCACCATCCATCAGCTCGATGGGGTACCCTGAAACCATCAGATCTGCTGCAATTTCTGGTAGTTCGACAAAACATTTATCCTTTGAGTTCATTGATTCCAGAGCTTCGTAAATCTGCCCTGCCTCTCTCAAAATATGCTCAAGGCCGATGGACGAATCGTTGATTTCATTGGAGAGGGCATCTAACTTATTCAGCAACAGGGGTTTCAGATCCTTTTTTTCATTGCTTTTCTTGATGGCCAGGATTTGAGACCACAGCTGGTGATACTCTCTCTTCAGTTCGTCAAGGCAATCGGAGGACAGGTCATCCATGAAGACCTTCATCCACTGCAGGAAGTATTTCTTGGTGTCTGCTGGCTGGGACTGGAGGAAGCGAAGGACTGATTTCATCAGCTGATTGAGGGGGAAGGCTTTCTCCAGCTGCTTTCTTCTTATTGCCGACTTCTCTGCTTCAATTTGGCTCCGATGATGCTCGATGCTCTTGTTCCTCTTTTCCTGCAAGCGAGTGAGTTCCTTGTCCTTTTTGCACCACATGTACCACAGTTTTCCTTGAAGAGGCAGTAGCTGGGATTTGATCTCAGACAACTTCTCTTTCTTCAGAAGCCCCACCAGCGCCTTTGCCTTTTCTTTGGCTGTCACACACGCGTCTGTATCTTCATCGACTAAGAATCCATGCTTGCGAGCTTTGTCCAGGCAGGCGTCAAGGCTGAAAAGCACACGGGACCCTTCCAGGAGATCTCTGATTGTTTTTGTCAGCTCGCCCATTAATTCTGCTTCGTTTCTGTTCTTGATACCTATTCTTACGTTTTGGCTGGATCGGCCAGCTGCAACATTCTCTTTTTCAGTGAAAAGACAAACCAAAGGCCTTTGCGACTGCCACAGGTCACGTAAAATTTTCATCCCTTTCTTGTCACCCTGATCAGACTCGGATACGAGAGCCACGTTCACAGCAGATATCTCCTGTAAAAACCGTAGCTGTTCTTCGTGGTCCCTTGCGTCTCCACGCAGGTTGCAGAAAGCAACACAGCAGTCAAAGCTGTCATCGTCGCTGCCGCGGGGACAGTACCAGGAGATCTCCACAACGCCTTTCATCAGCAAACAGTCTTTGGTGCTGCCTTTGCAGTGGCGGTGGAAAAAAGTGTCGTGCTTTTGTTTGCTCAGCAGAGCATTCAGGATCTGAGACTTGGAAGAGGAGGGAGAGCTGCCGATCCGTATGAAGGACACGATGGGTGTCTCTGCCTGATAAATGAGTTTGTTTTTGTAGCAGTTAATTCTGGCCTGCTCTCCCGACTTCCCAGCCCCTTTCCAGCTCTTCTTGATTTGGCTGAGAGACCAGAGGGGGAACTCTATCTGGGAGGTGCACGGGTTTGGTACCAGGAGGGGTAGTGCAAATTGGCAGAAGGCAAGCTTTGTGGAAATGTACTGCCTCGTGAAATCATCAGCGCAATGAAAAATTGCCAGCTGGACGTCCATGGGGTGCACACGGCTCTCCCCGGCTGCAGATTCGGGGGCTTCTTCCTCCAAATCTTTGAAAAAGTCATCAAAGGAATCCAAGGCTTCATGCTTTTGCTCTGTGGTTTTTGGCAGAGGTGCGAGGCCCAGGGTGCTCTCATCCTTGCAAGTCAGGTACCTCACCCGATAATCCACGGTTAATAGCTTTTGCAAGAAGTAAAATGGTAGCTCGTTGTCCTTGCTGGGCTGGCTGTCCTGTAAAGACGTCTTGTATATGATGTGGAAATCTTCTGTCCCCATCTTTCTTGGATAGTGACCTTCTAGTCCGAGGCGCTGGAGTAAGTGGAGGAACGCTTGGTTTGAAATGGCTTGGTTTGCTTTGCATTTGCTGCCGTCTGATTTGGATTCGGACTGACTGGAAGGCTCTGTTCTTTGAAAAGTGTCTTCCATGTCTTTGATTATACTGTGTTTCTTCAGATCGTCACGTGTGTCATCCAAGAGCCCGTTGATGAAGGAATGCAGGTCACTTTCCAGCATCTCCCAGTCTTTGGATGCGTTGTGCTTTTCAAGGAGAGTTTTTATCTCTGTGCACCATAAGTTTTGCATCTGAACTTCCATGAAAGCCAAACGCTCGTTCTTCTGCTCAGGAGACATCTTTTTATATTCGGGTGTTACAGTTAGACCCGTCAGCAGCAGGAAGGCCTGGGCTCTGTGAACATCTTGCTCCTTCAGATTCAGGTACTCCTTATGTCCTGTTTGCAGTTCATTTACCATGAAGTTAATTTCTGGAAATCCAAGGAGGTACTGAAAAGTGCTGCTTTCCACCTGGTATCCCGTGCTGGTCGTAATTAAGAGCACCAACACTTCTATGTCTTTCTCTGCCCTTTCCCGGAGAAGCTGGAGTAAGGAATGGACAGCTAGGCTTGTAGTCAAGGTGGCTTTTATCTTTACTTCATGAATGGCGGATGCAGACGTTTCTGGTGCGTAGGTGACGTCCTGGATGTACTCCTTCATTTGCAGCAGGGTCTTGGTGAGATCTTCAAGCTCAGAAACATTGGGAGTTTCGGGAGGCGTGTGCTCAGTATGGAAGATCCATTGCATAATGAAGGAGGACCTGGGGAAGTCCTTGACAGAATAGACGTGAGGATCCAGGAGGCTCTTCAACAGACACTTGATGTAGGTGGCATTTTCTGGAGGTGACTTCTTGCAAAACAGAACGGTATTCACCAGGAGCTCCTGCAGCACTTTGTCCGACAGGCACACGTTGATCCAGACGCTGTGGTTTTTGGTTTTTTCATTCAGATGCTGCTTGAAATGTAGCAGGGCGAGCAGTTTCCTTTCATCCACCGTCACGTCCCAGGCCTTCACACACTCCAGGAAAGCTCTGGCCTCTTCCACCGCACTGACCAGTTCCTCTCCAAACATGGTGCCGACACTTTGATTTGTCAGCTCTTCATACGCAGCCCTGAGGCTGCTGCTCATTTGATAGGCGGACTCAAAATCACTGCTGTGGTTGAACAGGATTATATCCCACACTGGGATCAGCTGGAAGCCTCGGTCAATAACGCACCAGGTTGTGTTACTGGTTACTAGCCCCAGTTTCCACTGAGGAAGAGAATCTGTCTCTGATGGGCCCCCTGTGTTGGTCACGTAGAGCTGCACCGCTGTGCCGGCACTCCTTGTGTCTCTTCCCTGAAGAGAAGCCCGTGAGCTGGATTTCGAAACGTCCACGTCCACTCCCACGCTGACACAGAAGCCGCTGTAGCTGGCCTCGATGTAGCAGTTCAGGGCGTCGGATGTGCGTTGCTTCATCTCTTCCCGCTGCTCAGCTCTGAATCCTTCTGTAGATGCTTTCCACCAGAATATCCCCCCAAAGTGGAGGGGACCCTGGTTTACGTGGGACCCAAATCTGCTGAAGAACCTTGCGCACCTGCTCTTCAGCATGTTGGGCCTGTCTGCTTCCTGAGTGATGCTCAGAAGATGCTCCATGTCTTGCAGCTCCCGCAGGGCCGCATCGGAGAGGCGAAGCTGGTGCTTTTGGAAGTAGCAGGAGGCCAGAGGGACGTACTGGTACTTGGTGGTGCAAACGTAGCTCTGCTCAGAGCGGGACTGGTGGGTTTGCTCTGACTGTGAGGAGTGGCTGTAATCTACACCAACGTCAGCATTAAACCCCCAGAACCTGGCTTTGGCAGAAATGCTGATGCTGAACCCCAGCTGCTCCATGGACTTGGTGAAAGTGGCCTCTGCTGCAGAGGAGGAGAACTCCTTCCTCTCAAGCAGCGTCCCTTGCTCTGGACCGGCAAGCTTGAATCCATCGGGAACCCTGATGAGCTGGTCTCGCTTTGCCAGCGCATCCTCAAGGCCGCTGGTTCTGTAAATGCCCTGCAGAGCCAGTCCCCCCGACGCCCGCCTCAGGACCTCCGTGTCGGAGACGTTCTCACTCCTGCCCACTGACAACTCCTGCTGCTCCAGTTGCTTCTGGATGCCCTCCAGCACATCCACCAGTGACTTCTCCAGTGGTGCCCAGTACTCTCTGGGAATCTCCATGGCTTGCCACAGAGCCTCCTCTTTCTGTCTCATAGTGTCCTTGCTGTGGCTGCGGCTCCTGTGCATTTCTTTCAGCTCCTTCAGGGCGAGCTTGGCCGCTTCTTGTCTCTGCTTGGTCAGCTCCAAGCGCTCCTTCTGCAGCTCCTCAAAAGTTCCTTTGTTGTCTGTTAGAAGCAGGAGTTTTCGGAGAGCCCTTGTTTCCCAGGGAAACCGTACTTTGCACTCCAGCTTCAGGTAGTCTTCATACTGCAGATGTTTCAGGGCTTCTCTGGACCTGACTCCCAGTGTCTCCGACAGTTTGGGGAGCCAGTATGCCTCATCCAGTCCTTCCTTCTCACATGCTTCTGCCAGTAGCTTTTCAGCAAGACGTGCCTTTTCATCATCCTCTAGTACCTCCTCTTGTGAAGCCATGGCTGTGGAGGAGTAAACCAGACTTTCTTTAAGGTCTAAGAGGGCTCTCCAGCAGCTGCAGGCCCAGGGGATTCCTCCTACCCTGCTGCTGGAGCCCAGCCGGGGTCACCCCTAAACCAGGGGGTCCCCATCCCAGGACAGCAGCCCACCCACGTATGCCCAACAGGACTCATGAATACATCAGCGTGACAGCCGTGGGCGTTACCGGATCCCTCGAGCACCACCACCCAACACCCCTGCCTGCATCCCGCACCCTCCTACCGGCCTCCCGGGTCTCCTCTTCGCTGGCTGGTCCGGCTTGGTGCTCACCAGCAGACAGCCACACGCACCCACACACTCACCCCGAGTACCCAGCACCGGGCACATCGGCTGCGACCTCTGGTCCTGCTCCAGCTGCCAGCACGGAGCCCCTCACTCGCCTCGCTCACGCCCGTTCCCCCCGGGAGCTGATTCTGGGCTCTTGGGCCCTTTCCGAGCCTTTAGTGTCAGCTTCTCCTTTAAAGTCAGTGATGATGTAGGCAATATGCTCAACGGATGTGGGGGCTGATTCGTCTCACCTCACAGCAGATGCTCCTTTTGGTCAGACGCTTGACTTCCTAGAGGACAACAGGCAGCCAAGGTCCCCAGCTCAGCTGAGACAGCACACCGTCGCACAGCAGGCCTGGTAGACAAGGCTGGGGTGTAAAGAAGAAGACGAGGACCACCTCAAGAACACAGGAGGAAAAACACCAGGAAGGAAAGGCCCAAAATCCTAAAGGAGAAGACCAGACAGTCAGGAGATGGCAACCCATCAACGCAGAGAATTCATTCTGGGGAGCAGTGGAGGCCATCCTTTCTCCACCAGTGATGAGTGCCCAGCCAGCAAAGACTCATCAGGGCCTTTTTGGGGTGGTGGTCAGGCTAGGGTGTTGCCTGGTGTGGTGGGTGCCCTCGATCCCTTGACCGGGCTGGTGGTGGTCTGATGCAGGCTCCAGAGGAGGCAAAGGCCTGAGCCACAGCTGGGTCAGTAATTCCTCTAGTTTCAGCCTTTTCCCTGATGGCCCACCAAGGAGCAGAGGGACACACTGAGGGTTGTAGAACACTGGCCCGGGTTGCCCAGAGAGGTGGTGGATGCCCCATCCCTGGAAACATTCCAGGCCAGGTTGGCCGGGGCTCTGAGCAACCTGATCTGGTTGGAGATGTCCCTGCTCCTGGCAGGGGGGTTGGACTGGGTGGGCTTTGAAGGTCCCTTCCAACCCAAACCATTCTATGATTCAATGATTCTACAATATGACAGCCTAAGGGAGCCTGCTTTGAGCCCTCCCTGCTAGGCAGCGTGGCTGCACGGGGGTGATCTCCCCTGGAGCTGGGACACCTCCCAAGGTCGCTCCTCCAGGCAGAGAGACCTTTCCCCAACGGCAGATCTTTGATGAGCGACCGATATCGTGCGTAACCCTGTAGTATGATAACTTTGGTTTTGCTTTGACAACTTTGATTGTGTGGATTGAACATTATCTAAACTTTGCATTTTTAACCCTTTAGACATGAACCGTCGACTAAGTCTGAGACTAAGTCTGGATCCAGCCGCACCTAGGCTCGTCTCTGAAGGAGTTTAGAAAGCAAGAGGGTCCACTCTGAACCTCGTGGCTCAGCGGGAGGGTCTTCCTTACCCTGTGCACCTCCAGTCTCTCTGTGAATCATTCTCACTCGAGTGTAACTCAATTTTCCTTTGTATGTTTTGCGACGCAGTAATTAATGGAGTGAACCTTGCCCTTGAACTTGGTTAAG
>JAAGAY010023270.1:0-16244 GCA_011801015.1 Ardeotis arabs
GAGAGCAGGTCAGCCACGGTTTCGCCTCGCCAAGCCTGAAGACCCCGCCAAGGGCAGCACCTGCTTGGTCGTCCCGTCCCAGTGCCGCCCCACCCGCCCTGCGCTGCAGACCATGAAACCCCCAGGAGAGGCCGGCGTCGTACCCGGCGCTCGCGGGTGCGGAGGAAGGGGTCCAACCGGTCCCCCCCCGGCCCCACCGCCGGACCCGAAGTGGGACCGCGCCTCCTCCCGGCCTGCAGGGGGCGCGCCAGGCCCGCCCTGCTCCGCCGGAAGGTGTCCGGCGCCACGCCTCGCCCACCCAATATCCTTGCGCCCTATTGGCGCTGCTGGTCACGGTCAGGCGGGCGGTGGCGGCGCCATGGCGGACCGGTTAACGCAGCTGCAGGATGCGGTGAACTCGGTGAGGCGGGCCCGGCTCTCTTCGCTTTCCCGTCGCTCGTCCTTCTTCTCACTGGCGAGAAGGAGAGGCTGGCGCTGAGTCATGTCCCTCCTGTCCCCGCGGCCTCTGCCGTTGCTGGCCCTCGCGTTCGCGCGGGGAAGCGATCCCTCTCCCCGCTGGCAGCCCCTAGGTGGCGGGGGGCGGGGTATCACTGTGGGGCCGTGCTCCCACCTGCCCCGGGGTGGGCTACTGAGTGGCGTCCGCTGGGATGCAAAATAACACTGAAATAGCTTTAGTGGTGAAATAATTTAACGGTCTCTTTACTGCTTGCAGCTCGCAGACCAGTTCTGTAATGCCATTGGAGTGTTGCAGCAGTGTGGCCCCCCAGCCTCTTTCAGTAATATTCAGACAGCGATAAACAAAGATCAGCCTGCTAATCCGACAGAAGGCAAGTCTGTCTTTTTGCATTTCCTCGCGTGTGAATGTGTTTTGATATAGTATGGTCTATAATACAAAATCTGTACTCTTGTTTCATGCTCAGCATACAATTCCACTACTAGCCGGAGGAGTGATTGAAGTCAAGTCATAAATTGATGTCAGCTGCACTTGCTGTGTAAGATTGTGGTAGCATGAATATAATTTAACCTGTTAAGGAAGCATTATAATGGATTTCTTGTGCTGGTTTCTTTGCCTGGATACAGCAGTTCTACAGATATAAACCATTTTAGTTGGACTGCTGCAGGAGATGGTTAGTGAGTTGTCCATTACTTCCAAGAAGTCTTTTTGGAAAGAATTAGTCTTAGTTTTATGAAATAATGTGTAAGTTTAGAATTCTCCACATCATAAACTTTTAATTATTTGTGTTTCTCCATGTATCACCTGGTTATGTAATTAATGAAGGAATAATGCCATGTTGAATCTCTCCAGTGGCATTTGTGCTTTTGTTGTTGGCTGTTTTGTTTTGGGGTTTGTTTTTTTTTTTTGAGAGATAAGAAACTGATGTAAGACACTGCAATTGGCAAGCAAACCTAAAAGTTCTCTCTGACTGGAGAATTTCAAGCTAGCATTTAGATAACTGTATTATTCTAATCTTGAATATTTTTTCTTCTTTTCTTTTTTTTTTCCTTTTTCTTTTTCTTTTTTTTTTTTTTCCTCTCTCAAGAAAATTTCATAGGTATCTTGTACCAGATCAGGTTTGGTTATTAGGATATCAGAGGAGACTGCTTTGGAGTGCAGCGATGCGCTTTCTAGGATATTTGAATACTAGTTCTTCATTAGTCTATGGTGGTTTGCTCTCTGATACTGGAATTAGTTGGAAGAGCCAGCTGAAAGGCTCGTTTTCTTCCTCATCTTACCTGCTGTTGTCCCAGGTGGTGACATCTCTGTGCTGCCAGGAGCTAGGGGGCTCTGTTAAGGTCTTAAAATGGTAGCTCGTGACTGACTTCTTCTCTTTTGATTTGTTTTTTCCTAAAATTCTGACTATAGGGACTTCAGTAAAATCATACAGTCAGGTTAGATGAGGCAAAATGAAACTACTAATTATGTGTCTTCAGATACTTAAAGTCCTAATAAGGAGGTCTTAAAACTCTTCATAAGTAAACCCTGTGGTGACCCTGAGGAAGCTTTAAATGGATATGTTGGTTTTGTTGTTTTGGTTTTTTTTTCTTTAAGTTGAAGTCAAGTGTACCTTTGAGAATGTCAATCTTTGCTGTAGATTTTTGTCATTAGAAAGTATTTTATTTCCTGCTTCTATGAATCTTTCACAAACCAGTCAACATAAACAAATGTATAAGATCTTAAGTTATAAATGGAAAAAGCTATTTCAGTATTTCAGTGGTAGTAATGAACTTAATTCAAATTGCATGAGGGAATTTCATATGGAAAGGTTTTGTTTCTGGCTTATGGTGCATCTTATTAAAAGTCCATGGAGTTCTTTCGGTGATATAGCAGTCAAATTAAGGTCTATTAAAAACTTCCGGTCCTGTTCCGTTTCTCGGAGCAATTTAACTTTTTCTGTGGCTGTATAGGAATTCTTTTTCTAAATTAAATAAACTCAAATTCTTTTGCTAATGATCTGTTGCTAAATGTGAATGATCCATCTATTTGAATCACGATCTTTACACTGTTTCCAGTGCTCTTCTTTTGTCTAGTGGCATATTTAAAGGCAAGAATTGAGAAGTTAAATGAGTTTTTAGCTACTTCTCAATACTTAATATAGTGACTAGGACTCTTAATACTGATATTAGTAATTTCTTAACTGTCTAACTGTGGTGGACTTCTAGCTATCTCCTCATTTGTACAAAGCCCAGCCCTTTGTATAACCAATTACCTTGTTTAATCTAGGATTGGAATCAAACTACTTTTATCTTCTAATATGGTTGAGTTCTTATCAGTTGTGATATTGTTGTTTACTTCATGTAGGAGAATTTTAAAACCTGGATACTTCAAGTCTTTAGAATTATCTGTGCTGTAAATGAAGAATTGTGCTTATTTCTAATAATGTACTGAGTGGGCTGACTTTTTTTTTTTTAAAGAGTACGCCCAACTGTTTGCGGCATTGATTGCACGAACTGCAAAAGATATTGATGTTTTAATAGATTCTCTGCCTAGTGAAGAATCGACAGCAGCTTTGCAGGTGAGTAAGAGTGTTCTTAATCAAGACATAACTGAAGGCAAATCTCTTTCTGTTTTTAAAAACACTTTTACCCTCTAGGCCATGTAATCATGGAAGAATGGTTTTCATATAAGCCTGAATCTTTCATGAGAGTGGCTTGAGTACTTTATAGGCTTAGTGGAAATACTGAACTTGCATCTTGCACTTACAAAGTAAGTTAGAATTTTTTCAAAAAAAATGTGATCATAGCACCACAATACTGGAAACTGCTACTTCCTTCTATTTTTCCACAAATATTTCAAATATTAATACAACAAATGCAACAGTACTGATGTGTGGTGGGGGTTTTGTTATGGTTTTTTTCCTTGGATAATCTTTCATATTCTCTCGCTGATTAAGAGTACATTTCATTTTGTAGCTACAGAGCCAACACTTTCCTGAAGCCTTTTGTTATTCCACAGCATTTCTGGTTGTTAAAGGGTTTTTATGGTATCCTTTAAGTTCTCCAGCTCTGTCACAAAACAGTTTCTTTGGTTTTCAGTAGTAGGATGTCCTTCTTTGGACCAGCCAAACTTGGTGCATTTGTTTCTTGCTCCTTCTCTCTTTAGATGTAGGTACTCTAGGAAGAGCTTGGGAACAGAAAGCAGCTCTTAGCAGGTGCTAAGAGTATATTGTATATTCCCAGTGTTACAGGAGCTGAACTGCTGCAAACAGTTTGTGAATCCTTTTGTAATACTCGGCTGTTTCCAACTTCCAAAAAATGCCTTGGTCCCACAATTCAAAGAACACTACTGTGTTATGGCTTTTGGGTTTGTTTGGTTTGGATTTGGGTTCTTTCCCCGCCCCGTTATTTTTAAAGCTCTTGCCTATTAAACAGCATCTTTTTTTTTTTTTTTTTTTTTTTTTTTTTTTTTTTTTTTTTGACTCTGACTTCTAGATTTGCATCAAGTGTTTTCTTTTTAGAGTGGAACAAGAATGCAGAGTGCTGTTTCTTTGAGAACCCTGGAACTGCTTTAAGATCACCTGAAGTTTTTACACCTTGGTTGATAATCTGTGACTATTCAAAGGCATTTTACAAAAGGCTAGTACAAGAGGTGCCTGCTGGGCCAAATACAAATAAATTGACAGTGAATTGACATTGACATCACATTTGGTTTTAAACAGAGCAGGTTAAATTTGGAAATGTTGCTAGTTACAGTAACTACTGAACATACAGATTGAGCCCATTAACACCAGCATGATTTCATATAACTGTGCATTTAATAGCTGAAGACAGCTTTCTTGCTGCAGACAAATTACAGGCTTCTTCCATCATTGAGAAGAGTCTAACCATAGTGACACCTGATGCAGGGAAAGCAGGGTGCTTTAGAAAGGAGTTGGTTATCCAGCCTGGACATGCTTTCCTTAGATGTGATATTCTAACAGTTTCTTGCTTTGTTAATGCAGAATCTCATTTCACAAGATTTTCTGATCTTTTCTGTTCGGTGTAGTTTTGAGTACTACATATTCCATTCAGATCTGTGGCTTACCAGCAGTCAACTATTTAGCAACCGAAACTGAAGTACTGAGCTGGATTCTAAACTTCATACTCTTACCTTTTGCCATCTTCCTTCTCTGACTCTTCCTGCAAGACCTATCAAGTCCTTCATGCAAATATTAACCTTCATTAAAGACATCGGTGTTGCAGAACAGAAGATCAATACATGGATAGAATTTGCCAGTTAGTTTAAGCATGACTTCTTAAGGACCTATATATAGACCTGGCCAATTGCTTTGTAAAAGTATTCATTTGAAATTATTTTGGTTTGGGTTTTTTTTCTGTTTTACAAGTTTAGTTGTTTTAAGTGTGGTAAATACATTATCTGACTTTCGAAGTTCAAATGTTTTATTTCACTAAACTTTGTCTAACTGAAAAGCAGTTTGGTTCTGAAACAAAATATTGGGAAAAAATGGTGAAATAATACCATTTCATCTGAAATATGCTATTTAACAGGAAGGTTACGTTATGCCTACATCTTACTGAGCACCTTTCAGTAAGGGAGTAGGGAGGGGGATAAATACTTCTCATCAAGGAAAGCTGTACTGAGCTGAGTGTCATAGTAGAAAAGAAGTGAACATCTCTATTTGGTGGAGTTTTCTTGTGTTTACTCCATGTGGATATGCACTGTGTTTTAGACTGCAATCTATAATGAGTTGCTTTGAAGCTGCTAATATGTAATTTGGGGGCTAAAAGAGAATCTCTCATTTCTGAGGAGCACTAACTGTTCCATCACCATCCTTTAGTAGTAGTCAATTTTATATTGTATTTGCAGATCCTTACTTTTCTCCCTTTTATTTTAAAGGCTGCTAGTCTGTATCGATTAGAAGAAGAAAATCATGAAGCAGCTGCCCGTCTGGAAGAGGTAGTTTATCGTGGGGATATGCTGCTGGAAAAGATACAGAGCGCCCTAGCAGATATTGCCCAGTCGCAGCTGAAGACGCGAAGCGGTACGCATAGCCAGCTCCTGCCGGACTCGTAGCACCAGAGGGCAGCATGCCCTGGGAAAACCCAGCTGCGGAAAGTTGCGTTGAAAACACAGCTCTCTATCCACAGAGGGCTGTAACACCCAGCCCGGCTCTTGTGGGACTCTGGAGCGCTCTGATCTGCGGTAATCAAAGCTCAAGCTGTAGGTTTTGTATGAGAAGCAGTTCTATTGTAGAATCAGTGGTTCTGTTCTGGCATTATGTCTATTAATATATGTTTCCTTGACTTAAAATACTGTTTTCTGAGCTCTAATTTCTGTTCATAAATATGTTTGACTTCAGTCTGATTTGTTATCTTCATTGCACAAGCCTTAGTCCCTAAAGGGAATTCAGAAGGAAAATATATTAAGAGTATTTGTGTAATTTGCTGGCTCCTGCTTTCAAAATTTAATGTTCTTTGGTGTATTTTTTTTGTAAGGCTCCAACACAGACACACTTAAATTTGCCAGAGTTCCATGGAGACGGTGCTAGACAATGATGCGAATACAGTGGTGGCCATCTGTTTTAATTAGCAGAAATTATAACGAAACACTTGTATTATTACTTGGCTGGTTTACCACCCTTTATAGAGCAAGTAAAGGGATAAGTAAACTCTAATGTTTGCAGAGGAAGTGTTCTTGCCATTGACATCTCACTTTAAACAAAATATCTGCAAGTATCTGATATTGGCATTTATTTTTATTTGTATTTTGGTCTTTGACTCCATTATTGCCAATGAGACACTTACTCTTGCTTGTTCTTGCTATTTCTCTGCTGCTGCTGATGTTCTACATTCTTGTGGCAACTGTACCTCTAAAGCAGACAGTAATGAAGAAGCATTGGATAACTGAGAAGAAATTAGCAATGAAGAAACTGAAAATAACTTACTACGTAATGTTGCTTTTCAGTGTAAGCAGTGGCTGCCACCTGAATGCTGTGATCATAAGCAGCAAGAGGCCTGTCATCCCCAACATGCTCTAGAGCAGTTTTTATCTTCACACGCTGAATAAATTGTTGCCCCTCATCTTAGGATTCTAGAAATACCAGCATCTCTCTTTATATTTGGGGAAAAAAAAAAAAAAAAAACACTAGATAATGTAAAGTTCAATGCATAAGCTTGGAGTTGAACCGTTAGTCATTTTCTGTATTTCTGAGTTAGCAGCCTTGCATTATTGTAGGATGCTGTTTGTTGTCACATATCTGCTCATTTCCTGATCAAACTACCTACTGTGTATTGGACATGCTGTCATTAACTTGGAAGTTACACGTGTCGCACAATAAAGCAAGAGAGCCAAAATTGCTCTTTTTCCTTTGAGAAATAATGTGATGTTTTGGTGAGTGAGTAGTACTACAAGGTGCGGGACTCCACTAGTTCTTGCATGTTGTGTTGCTGGACTAGCTATTGTAAATCTTTATCTGCTCTTTTACAGTCTGCAGCTCAGTTGGTAGGGTTGTGTATCTTTTTGTTGGACTCTTGACAGAAAGAAGGGGGAAAAACCCAACAATTTGCTATAGCTGTCTAATGGACAGAGCATTAGATTAGGGCTTGGAAATGTGGATTCCTTTGCTCTCTACCACAGATGTACCAATTTGTCCAGCCACTACTCTTGAGATTTAACATCTGTTTAAAAAACAATGTGTAATGGTAGTGATCTCCTTAGGGGGGCGTTGTCATGCAAGAATTGCAGGGCGTGCAGGATTACTCTGTCTGTACAATTTAGCACCCCAACTTTCAGTAAAAAAAAAAAAAAAAAAAGGTGAGGGGAGGCATTGTGCGCTCCCTGAGAAATCTTGACTAACTCTAGACTTTCAATACTAAAGGATGGGGGGGAACCCTCTGTAACAGCTGCTAACAAATGTATCGGGTTACATGTGAGCGAGCTGTAAAAGGAGACTGGTTGAGAGGAGAATAAATGGAGGTAAAGCATCATGGGAAGAAAGCAAAAGTATTGAGCAAGATGTAAAATGGTTCTGCATATTATGCTGGACAAGGAGTACTGCCCAGTGAACAAACTGTGCTTTGAAGAAAGATAGCACAGCGCATAATGGAAAATTCCATTGAAAAACAATCTCAACCACTTCAAATGAGCAGCAGCGTTTCATGCTGAGAATCCATACAGCCCACTGGCAAAGATGTTGGAATCAATTTAGTAAATACAAGCGGCTGATCAAAGCCTAGTATTCTTTACTATAAACAGCCGTGCTCGGAGGAAAGGAACACCTCGCAGCAGCTGTTCTCAGTTTCAGATACAAGAATACAGAGGAATTTGTAGACTTGTTCTTAAAGATACTGGAAAAAGTGCATTAACAATATTTTAGCTTCATGTGTTTATTAAGTTAATCCTGGCTTACTATTGCAGATGTTCTTTGGAGATCTGGGAGCTTCTGCTGTGTGTGGCATGGGGAGGGTGTTCTAGCCATCCCTGCAGAATTGATAGCAAGAGATTTTGGGAGTTGGCAACAAACCAGAGATTTGCCTGGCTGGGGAGCAGTTCTGCTCAAATGGACGTAGGGGTCTTGGCAGACAGCAAGCTGAGCATGAGCCAGTAGCTGGCCCTGGCAATAAAAAAGGCCAAACAGCATCCTGGGTTGTATTAGCAGGAGCACAGCCTAGATCGAGGAAAGTGATTAGTTCCCTCTGCTCAGCATGTGTTAGGCTGCATCTGGGGCCCTGAGCATCAGAAAGATGATAAAATACAAGTTTAGCAGAAGGCCACCACAATGACGTGGGCTGGAGCACCTCCCCCCATGGAGAGGCTGAAGGAGCTGGCTGGGAGAAGAGATGGCTTTGGGGGCACCTAACAGCAGCCTGCCCATAGTTGCGTGGAGGTTATGGAGAAGATAGGGACAGGCTCTTCACAGTGGTGCATGGCTGAAGAATGATGGACCACAGACATAAACTGAAACCACAGAGGTTCAGACTGGTCACAAGCAAAAGCTTTTTCACTGTTAGAAAAGTTAAGTTTTGGAACATGGACCCCAGAGAAACTGGAAAGTCCTGGGAGGTTTTTAAAGACCTGACTGGATAAAGCTCTGAGCAACCTCATCTGACCTCACAGCTGACCCATCTTTGAGGACCCTCAGGAGCCCTCCTGAGGTCCCTTCTGACCTGAATGATCCTATGGATACTAGACACATTCATAGTCTCAGAAAGAACCAAGAAAGTATCAAGGAATGTTGTTGTCCCTTTCTAGAAAGGCAGATCTGGAGGACAGAAAACTTGAGATACCTAGTGTCAGCCTCATTCTTATTGATGAGACTTTGTGATGTAGGTCTCTGCACTGGGGGCCATTGAGTTGACCTTACGCATGGTGTGAAATTCCATGCTGTAGTGACCCAAGTTTCCAACAGGTGCCCTTGGAGAGCCCGATATGCAAAATCCACATCCTACACTTAGGGAAAATTGATCTGTCAGATGATGCTGACTCACTATTAGACAAAGGCAGGCTCCTCTAAAGAAAGAAATTGTATTTGTGTTTTATATAGCTTGTTATGTAGTCTTACATAAGAAATAATGAAAGCCCTATTTTCAGGCACCAAACCTGAGACGAGAGCAAAAGTTTTATTCTCGCTTTTTCTTTCAGATCTTTTATATGCTTGCAATGAGCAGCATCCACAGTGGAAATGATCTCCAGGAAGTTTTGTCTGTTTTAATGTAGTTAGTGTAACATGCTTTGTAGGAGTATAGCTTCGCAAATATTACACGCTATTTGCGTACACTTACATGCAGGTTTTATGTTTATTTTTGTTTCTTGGAAAGCTTTGCGGGGAAACCTTGCTTGTTCATGGTAGCTAAACAAGCAGAACAGGAATTTTATATTCTTACTGCTGCTCTACCCAACCAGCACAGCCAAGTAGCCAAGCACATTCAACTCCTGCTCTGGGCACAAAAGAGCTATCTATTTCGTGACTGTTTAGACTGTCACCATGTTTCTTCTGTTAATAGCTAACATTCAGGTAGCGAGGCACAATAGTAGAAACAGACCTTCCCCCGACTCTTTTAACTTGATATTTACTTACTATAAATATTACCAGAGTCCTGGATTTAGCCTCTGTAGCCTTTTACACTTCACTGAAGGCCTAATTAATTAATTTGGTGAAGTGGAAATTTGTAGCTGAGTAGGGATCTTGCAATTTGGCTGCAAAACATCCTTTCTCCACCCTGCCCACTTGAAAAGAGAAGATTGAAATAGAAAGCGTCTTCAAGGAAACAATGTACTTCATTCTGTGGCAATATGGGAAAGCAATTGACTACACATTAACTTTCCACAAGTGCTAGAGAAAATTCATGACTGTTTTCCTAAGTCATGATCTGAGGGAGAGAAGCCATATTTGTAAAAAGGACAACACCCTTGAAGCTAACAGCTCACAAGAAGAGGGCTCTTGCACCAAGACCCTACTAAGATTGTGGAGGTGGGGCTTCTGCAGGTATTCCTCTGGTGCCTTCTCCAGGTGTCTGCAGAATAATAACGAGGAAGAAGTAACAGTCTGCTTGCTTGGCACCTTCAGTTGGGAAAAACAGAGTGAAGGCAAATTTTATTTCAGTGCTGACAAAGAGGGATGTTAAAAGAAAAATGTCAGGACAGTCAGAATACAATTGTACACAACCTAATAAAGTGTGCCTTTCTGAAAGAAAAAAAAGTGTGGTGTCTTCTCTCTGCTTACGTTTCAGAAAGTATCAGAAAAAAAGGGTGAGTTTGTTTAGTTGGCCTGCCATTTTATTTTGAATGCTCATGTCAACAAACGCTCAACATAAGTAAGTATTAATTTAGAGAACTGGGCAGTTTTCAGATTCTGCAGTTAGATAAACCTCTCTGTGTGCGACAGCACTCTGTATTTAATGAACCTGGGATTGAAAGGCGAGCTTTGGCAAAGGAGAGTTTCACTGCACCCTTTTCACTTGGTGTTGTTTTAAAAATTGCCATAAGCTGCTGTCAGAAAGCTTTCTCTTGTGCAGTGATGCAGTGAGGGTGCAATAATTCATCCAGCCTGCACTGTAGAAAAGCCAGTAGAATCACCCAGCTGTCATCAAATGACATTTGATGGGGAGGAAGCAGACACTTTATTTCAGTGGGACTTCGAATGTGTATGTAAAGCTAAGGAAGCATCCTAACTGTCCTGGGCTCTGTAAAGCGGGGCAGATGCCTCTCTGTACATTTACTGTGTGATTTACAAAGAGAGAGGCACAGTGTCAAATGATGGAAGGGAAACACTGCCATGAAGAAGAAAAAACATTTGAGACCTCTTCAAGGGCAGTCTGTGAGTGCGTAAGTGTCCAGCTAGCACCAGACCTTCTGGTGAGGTACCTCCTCCTCTCTCATGCAGCTCCCACTATGCAGCTCTCCCTACAGCATCACCGTCAGGGTTGGGGCTGCACTGGACATGCCTTTAGCCTTGTGAATATAGAAGCTGAGCCACACCTAAGCTGCATTCCAAAAGAAATCTCCTAAAGGAGGTACAATGTGGTCCTTCTTTCCCAAAAGTCACTGAGTTTGAACGTAAAATTATGCAACTGGTTGAAATTAGACAGTTTTAATTCGTAGTGTGGGTGCCAGCTATGAAGAGGTGCCTACAGTTGATCTGGGTGACATATTCCAGCTTGCTTTAGGCATCCAAAAACCCAAACCACACTGCTTTAGTAGTCACTGTTGCCAAAGGAGAGCTGAAGTTCCTAGGTGCTACAGAAGTCCTGAGATTTTGAGTGTGTCATACAGACGTACAGGGAGTGCAGAGTGGGACATGCCCTTGGTTATGCTGACAAGGGGAATCCTTCCCGGAGGCTCCTGGTGTGCTCAGAGGGAGTGAAAACCTCTGGTGAGGCAGAATGAGCAGCTCTGACTTGTTTTGGTGTGCTCAAGCGTGCAAAGTGTAATTCTACTCTGCACATTAGTATTTCTCAACTGAGAACAATTGTGTTTGGCTGCTTCTCTATCTTGCTTCCTCTGCAGGTATTTTGCAGCAGCTGCAGGTGAAGGAATATCCAGCCACATTCATTGGTGTGGTTCCTTCCACCTGGTCCTTAATTGACCAGTTAAAAGTGATTAATCCCTGCTAGCCTTTCTAACAGGAGAAGCAATTTGAGTGGTGAGGCATGCTAAAAGGCACCGTTTTGGTGTTAGGTGTAGCTGGGGAGTAAGGGGTAAATTTTTTTTTTTTTGTCAAAAGTTGTATCATGAGCTCACATTTATGATTTAAGTAAATTGCTAGGCATCTGTAGGTGCCAGTATTCCATAACTGTGTTATTTGTTATTTATGACTAGGTCATTTTTAATTGTCTGTTGTGTTACGGTAGATACTGACCTCATCTGAAGTCCTGACTTTGGAAGCTCTGCCTTTGGAATAGACTGGAAATTGGTAAGCTAATGTGTAAGAAAAGCATTTATTCCAGGGATACTGTATCAGGAAGAATCCTGTGGAACAGCATCAGAAATGAATCTAATCATTTAGGGTAATTAAGTGGTAACATTTACTATGGTAAGAAAGATTATGCTTATACCCTGCACAGCTCTTTATGCCTGATTGCTACCGGAATAAAGCTGCCATAAAATAACTTTTCAAATAATGAAGTCAGAGTGTAAACAGGTTGTAGTCTGCTTTGTAAAGGGAACTTGTGGTTGTCTTCTGTTGATAACATCTGAAACTGAGGTGTGGCAACTGAACTTCAGCAGTTAACTGTACGTTTTCCAGACTTACCTGTCTTCAGCAGAAAATCATGTTATGATTTATGGCTTTTCAAAGAGTGATGGGTTTTTTTGACCCAACCATGAACACAGCTAGAGCTGAGTGGGGTACATGAATGCCATGGCTTGCTTTGAAAACTCTTCCTGATGCTGCACTGGTATCTCTGAGTCACAGACAGGGTTAGATTGATCCCAAAAGTTAAGTGTGGGAAGACATCATGCCCAGTCCTAGTGACAGGGATTGTTAAAATAATTTCTGACTTCTCTGTGGATTTTCTGATCCAGATGAAACTGGATCACTTCTTAGGATTATCCAGGCATTTAATTTAATAAGTTTCTTATTACTGTAGGGAAGGGGTACTTTAACGGTGCCCTTGATCACCTGTACTTGCTTCCTATGGTACTCTGGTGTTTGTGGTTCTTGATCTGTGGTGCCTATAGCCTTGTGGTGTGAGATGCTGTTCTGTGGTTTCAGTGTTTGGGGTTGTGTGACTGAATGCTTTTGAAATAAATACCATGTGGTGGTATGCCATTGGTCTTGCTCACCCTGGTAGCCCCTTTCATTTTCATCCTATGTTTAGTCCTTGTTATGGTACTTCCGATCTAACCTACGCACAAAACCTGACCTCTTTGGTGTTACAAGTCTGTCACAGAGATTTATTACAATAAATCCACTGAGGTCAAAGGAACGTCCTTTCCCAGAAACAGGAGTGCAGGACTGCACTGGAGTGCTTGTAAGGAGATACTGCACTGCAGAACTTTCAATTCTCTCTTTTACGTGTGAGTCATAATCCTGACGTACTCAGGAACTTCTATACCAGACACAATAGAGCCAGCTGTTGCACTTGGCAGATGCATTGTTCTGAAATTTTAACTCTCCATGAACTTATGCTGAGGAGAGAAGTGTGTCAAAATTGGTTGCAAAGAGGCATCCTTCATGGTTGTGACCACCCTGGACTGTCCTGTAGAGGTAGACTCCTTTACTTCAAAATCTTCAGATCAGTCCTTTGAGAGCCCGTCTTCAGATCAGTCTTGTAGTCTAGAAGAATAGCATTTTGAAATAACAGAATCTACAGTAGAGACTGTGTTTCAACTGTTTGTGGTCTCTTTTGCTTACAGTTTTCAGCAGATACCCTATGCACCACTCTGTAAAATATTCTTGAGGTCTCCTGTCAGGCTTTTTTCTCAAAGATGTTCCCCCTCACCTGGAATCACTCAAATTGTCATTAATCCAGAAAGACAGATTTGGAACATGTAGATGTGGCTCATACTCCAGTATGAGTCAATATATCCAGGGAGGAGAGAAAAGACACAGCTTCCAGTCCTTGTACAAATGAATAAATGGAGTAAAAGTGCTCCAACAGGAAAAGGAATTCAAAGATTCACCCTTCCAGAACAGCCTGTAACCTTAAAGTTAGGGCTCTCTACTGGAAGATGAGTAGCCTAAGTCCAAATCCCCTCAGTCAAAATGGATCTCCCTACTTCAAATATAATACATGATAAACCTTAGGGCTAGACAGGGACTTAGGGTGTGCAAGGAAAGGATTGCTGTGTGGGATGAAAAGGACAGTAAGTGAGTATTGCAGGAAGAAAATGGGGGTGTAGTAGTACCCTGTTGATAGTCAAACTCTTGAATAACCCATTCAGTTGAATTGTGTGTGCCAGCAAGTGAAATACCTGCTTAGCATCTTGCAACAGGAGACACATTCATTCTGAACTGGAATAAAAAGAATTATTTTCTGTGGCTTAGATGCAACAGCCAAGTATGGCTGTAACTACTTCTGCTAATTTGCTTTGCCATACTTTCACCTGCTTTTTCTCTGAAATGCATGTTTCCTACAAGAGACTGTCCTGTTAACTTGATGTGATTATTCTCTGTCAAATCAAAATAAATGTAATTAAACATTAAGGAACTGGGTAGGTGACAATGGAATAAGTACCACAGGTCCTACACAGATCTTGTAGTGAGATTAGTTTGACTGCATTTATCAGATGTATACTGTTTACCTGATGAAAAAGGTATACTTTGGTATTACCTTCTTTTGGTAATTTGTAAGCTGATTTAGTTTTTGAACTAATTGCTGGGAAGACAGATCCTAAAACAAAATGCTCTCGTTATCCACAAAGAAGGAAGAGTGCAAGCATCCTTCTGGCATCGATACCCCATCTAAAGGGACAGGAGTTATTCTTTGTCTATTCAAACTCAGTGTTTTGCCTCAGAGCAGTAGAAAAGGATTTCCCTTGTGTCCTTCATCACAGTGGTTTTAAGTAGATCTACCCAATGAACCATGTTACCACTTCATTTCATGCCAGCCACAAAATGAAATGACATTGGCTTTGGACAAAACTGGCCTTTGTTATGGGGCAGGTTGGCAAATGCGTATGTCACGGTGAAGGATGACGCAAGTCAATCAAGCGACGAATCAATTGAGTTCCCCGATGGAGACAGTGTCTGACTCTACCACATGCCAGCTGTCCCTGCAGTGTGACAGGATAAAAGGAGCAGGGAAGGAACAAGGCCTACTGTAATTCAACAGGAGTTCAACAAGGCAGGTGTGTCCCTTTGCCACTGGGGATGGATGCATGAAGGGTGACCAAAGCTGCAATGGGCTTTGGACATCAGACTAAAGTATGAAAACTGTATTTTTGGAGATTTTCTTGTCTGATGCTGATTTTCTACCCCCTTGGCCCCAGTCTGTGAGGTGCTGCCAGCACAACAATATTCCAAAAACAGTGAAACAATTTAATGAGATTTTTAAAACTTGCATGCCTTAATATTTCAAATGATTGAGATATACAATAAATAAACCTTATGAAATGGAATAGTTTGGAAAAAAAAAAGCTGGAGTGATTGAAAGGTTGAGAGAGCCAGAATATGTCAACAACATGCTTTAATTACTCTTGGTATTAATGCCTCTGTCACTGCTACAGCTTTCAGAAAACTAGCTCTGTAACTGTCTCTATTTGGAGAAAAAAAAAAAAAGCAGCCTAGGCTGACTCACAGGTGTCTGGAAAGGCCAGAATACTTGTCTTGTTCCATGTTTCATCACGGTATTTTCAAGAAATTATTGTAGAATTAAGTCACCCAAGGAAAATGTCATCCCAGAAGAACTGCCCACTAGTTTGCCTTTATTAAGAAGATTTAATAGTTCAGTCTGTGTTAATGGTTAAGCTGACCAGACATTTCTCCCTAATCACAACATTTTCATTAATGTCTTTTTGGAGAGGCAGTGGGACGGGGGTTTTGTGGGCTTACGTCATTCCCAAGTCTGCTATATTTACTTGTCACATAGGTTTGTAGATACCTACTTTGGCATATCAGTGTTAAAAATAGCTTCAGGTGCTGAGCAGGGACATGAGTAATCACATTTGAAAGACTTCAGGGAGTTGTCAGATTGACTCCACAGGCACAGACATTCAGATAGATACAGTTCTTCTTGTCTCTCTGACGGGTAGGCTGGCTTGACCTAAATACTCATGAAACAGAGTTTAACCAGGAAGCCACTAGAAATTGGTAGCTAATTAACGAAGGACAGTTAAGAGAAAACAAAAGGTGAAGATTGTGTGCAATGTTTTGTTATTGAGTACGAAGGTTGCCACACCATCCTTTGATAGCTTCTCTCCACCTAAGGCTGACCATGCGCTGCCTAAGGACCAGGGCAGGGGTCTCTATAGAGGAGAATCTGGTACCCTCTGTTTCTAGTCAGTGTATTATGTGCTTGTCCCATGCTTCCTGGGGCCATGCCCTGATGTGTTAAGGCTATTTACAGACTAGTGAGAAATACAGAATCAAATATTTTTAAATGGTCTCCAATCACTCTGAAGAGGAAAATGATTCATCTAAACTGTGCTATGTAATTAGAACAAAATTATTCTGAATGTCAGAAGATAAGAGACAGAAAAAGGGAGAAGGGAACTTGCTGATTGACTAATAGGTGACAAACATAATAAAATACTCTAGACATTACACAATTGCTTGTTAGCCTACTCTTTCTGCATCTTGTCTCCTTGACCCATCATCCCTTCTACCTTTAAACTGAGTTTAAGCTAAGGCAGCTGGATTTACCAC
>JAAGAY010023294.1:2224-12789 GCA_011801015.1 Ardeotis arabs
ACCCAAACAAACATTAATATTAATCTAAGCTTGTTTACCTATTTTTTTTTTTTTTTTTTAAATAATGCTCCATGGTATTTTGTTTTATGCTAACATAGCAGGAAGTAGAATTAGCTTTTCTCTGTCTCCAACGCTTCTACTCTTTGTTGAATGACTTTCAGAATTGATTTTGGTATAGAAAACAAAAGGACTCATGTAATTTTTTTTGATTGATGGTTTTATTTCATGTTAGTATTAAGAATGTCCCATTATGAAGCCTCTCATTTTAGAAATATTCTGAAGCCAATTTTAAAAATCTGTGTGATTCCCGGTCTTTATATCTCCGACTTCAGAGTAGTGTTGTCTGGAAACAAATGAACAAAAAATTGAGACACTTTGATATCTTAAATGTTCTCTTATTCCCTTTATTCATTGCCTTTGGTTTGAAAGTTTGGATTTATTCCATCTGAAAACCAATTATGGGAGCAATTGTTTCAAGCCTTGTTGTAAGAGAAATAAAAATTGTAATCAGTCTTGAAGCATCTATATCTATTTGGAGACAACAAAACCTCTTATCTAAGTTTTGGTATATGCAGGATTAAAGACTATAAAACCTCTTACTGGAATTTTGATATAATATATGTAGGATTAGAAATATTTATTGCCATGCTTCGTGTCCTCTTTTATAAACAAGGACGTGTTGTTGGGATACAACTCCACACTCTGGGCTTATTTTCAGACTGCAGATTTAAAATGCAAAAAGGTAAATCCTGCAGTGTTTAAATGTATTGAAAGTAAATAAGAGGACCTGACAAGGCAGATTAAACTTCAGCAAATCACTTGCTTCTACGATCTTAAATTTTGCTTTGTTTGTAAAAAATGCTATGCATTTGGAAAAGAAAGGAGTCAAATACTTAAAGGAAGGATCTGTGTATAAGCTATAGCAACATTTTTATTTTTTCTCATTTCTAATATGAATGATACTGAATAAGGAGTATGAAATCACTTGGTGCTTTTTACTTTTCTAAGTTTTGTTGGAATAATGTGTATCTTACCACTGAGGACTGACTGGAACACACATCTGTGTAAAACACTGTCTCAACAGCATCTTATTTACATTACAGACCAAAGACAACATTCTCTATCTGGTATTGTTGCAAACTGTAAACAGGGGCAGACAGAATATATGTGCTTCTGCTTATCAATTCTGACCTTTCTGAAATTTTAGCAGCCTTAAAATTTTAGAAGTATTTATATGAACTAATTAGGTGACATTTATATGACATAGATATGATATGCTAAATTATGATATTACCAAAAACCCCTTAACTTACATTGAAAAATCTGTTAGTGTTTTCATTTATCTCTGTAGGCAGTGCAGCAAGATCCTGAAATAGGTTCCAATCTGTGTTATGTTTATTCAGTGGGCTTCCTCAGAATTTACACTGGTCTGACATTAGCCAGAGCGAATTTCAGTCTCAAAAGATCCCAGGCAGGACTCCAAACTCTTCCTTTTGAACTCGTAGGATGATGTAAATTCACTCACTCACCTGAAGTTGATATGAATTTATATTCTGTCTTTTTGCTTTCTGAGTAAAGTTTTTTTAAATATATATGTAAAAGTATTAATGTGTCATATCTAGCTTTTAGGTTTACGTATGCAATGTATAATGCAGAGCCTTTCATGTTAATTCATTGTAGTCAGCAGTGGGTGTGATAGTGAGGTGTTAGTAATATAAAGAGATTAAAATGTAAACTGTATCTACTCACCACATTATTAATTTGCTCTGGTATGGCAGCAGCAGAAGTGGGGACTGGTCTGGCATCTCGGGGCTCCTCATCTGCTGGTTCTTCCCCAGTACCCTCTTTGTCCTGCCACCTCCCTGCTGGGGCTCCTGCTGGCTTTGCTAAAAGTTGTGCTGAACATGAAACACAGGTTAGCTAAGTTTTACTAAGAATGCATGTTTCTGGTCAATGATTATAAAACTAAAGCAAGTGAAAATGGAAGAGAAGAGGAAGGGGCAAAGTACATAAGTCATGCCATAAGGGAAGATCGCCTGTCACTCTCAAGCATGTTACTCTGTTTTGGAAAAGCAATGCCGGTATTAGAGATGACAGGTGGTGACATATGATTTATGCTGTAACTTCTATGGTATCCTTACATCCTATGGGTATATATAAAAAGAGAGATAAAATATATGAATTCTCTGCTTCTCTTCATCTGAAGTTCAGGAAGATAAAGAGCTGTCTTCTCAAAGAAATATTTATTTAGTCCAGAGGTGCGCTAAGGCCATGGTGTACATCCTATCCGAGGGGTCATCTCACATACTATGTTCTGTGTTTCTCAAGTGTTTTCAAACACATAATTGACTTTAGCAGATGCTCCCAAAATTCGCAGCTCTTTCTATCTTGTCTGTTTTTCCTCTTGTGCAACCAAACCAGAGCACTGAGGGGACATAGGAGGACTAGTGATAACTCAGGGGTTGATCAGGTGCTTCCTTTCAGAGTTTGGGGGAGGGATGTCAACAACAAAATAACATCAGGGTGGGGAATGATACTTTTGAGTCATGTTTACTCTCACAGCTTCAGGTTTTCCCAGCTCTAACAACATGGAGCATTTTGAATGGTAATCATTTTTGGATAATTTTCTTTTGCCAAGTTTCCTCTTTGCTGTGATAACTGTTGGGAAACTCTTCACATCTTAAAGTGTCCACATCATTAATAGGAATTTGCACATTGTCAGAGATATATAACCTTGCAGTACAAGTACACATGAAGAAATATTAGAGCAGTATTAAGAGCTTGAAATATAACCGCTACTACGTGGAAAGTCAGAGATAAGTGTAAAGAATAGAGTTAGTAAATTCATACAGAAATGTGTAAATAATTAGGTGTTTTCAAACGAAGCCTTCAATTTCTGTTAGATATGAGAATTCCATTGTCTGTCTGGTTTTAAAGAGTTATTCTCTATCACCTCTTGGTTAGGGCATTCCGTCCCCGGCATCCTCCTGCCAGCAAATAGAAACTGGAAACTGTTCAGTATGGTTTGGAGGTTTTTTGTTTTTTTTTTCTTATGGAGAATTTCTCTCCCATTACCCTCTCTGTTGGCACAGCCAGTATATAATAAGTCAAGATTGAAAAAGGGAAAAAAAAAAAAAAAAAAAAAGGCTTAGCTACTCTCCAACTCTCCAAACCTTTGTCCAATTGAAATGATACATGGCATAACTTATATTTCAGTAACATAGCTGCAGACAAAGATATTTTGCTAAGCATGGCTAACACGCAAATGTTTAATGGAGTAGATTTTTATTTTGTTCGTCAGAAATGTGTGTCTTGCTCTAACAAATTACTCAAAGGATTTTGCCAGAATGTAGTCATGTGACTAAATGTTCTTTGTTATTTGGTATCTAAGCAGTTCTTGGTTTCTTACTTTTTTTTTATTCTGAATCTACATTTAGATTGTGTAGTCTTGCCAAGGCAGAAGTTACCACCAACTCAGAATGCCCCAATTTCAATTTAATTGAAGTGCAAAATAGCTATTAATAATGGCTTTTGGATTTGAGGAGTTCAGCAGATTGTTTTTACTAAGCAATGCTAATTTACTAAGTTTGTAACTTAATGTTTTCATTTTGCAAAACCCAAAAGAAAACAGTAAAGTTAACTGGAACCTTCTTAGATTTTCTTGTATACCCTTTTTTTAAAATGCATTGGAAATGAGAATGAATAGTTTTCTCGCTACAAAAAATTGCTATGATTTGACATCCTTCTTGCCAACACATCACTATAAAGTATATGATTATGTATGAGTTATATCCGTAATATGTATTTTACAGTTTTAGTAAAAAGAGGTTAAGATAATAACTGAATGCAATAATAATCAGCATTGAATGTAAATTAGATGTTTATATAAAATAAACTTCTGTAGAACAAGAGGAACTTACTGAACTTCACTTTTTCATACCTGTTAAAAGTTATTTAAAAGATGTATTTAGAATGCATTTTATTTCTTTGGTAATGTACGCTATTAAATATGCTATTCTGAAGGTAATACTGCATTATTCAATACTTGTATGTGGTACAACTGACAGGTTCAAATGACTTTACCAGCTGCGCTGCTTGTGAAAATATTACACAGTGTAATTGATGTTTTAAAAAGCTTAATCCAGAGGCATATATGAGATTGTTTGAATACTGACGAGACGTGCATAAGTACTTTCCATCCATAGTTATGCTCAGAAGTAGCCAAGAACCAATTCAGATCTTAAACCAAGCCTCTGACTTGCTCTGATTTATTCTGGCTAGTGTAACAGTTAGGCTAATTTCAAGTCCAAAAAGTAAAATATGAACTAGAAGTGTCCCAACCATCCATTAAGGCAAGCCTTGGGACATTTCTGTTTAGGGCAAAGAAAAGTATACAGTACAGTATTACTGATATAGTAACTTGATTACCTTTCATTCGTTTTAAAATGATGAAGCAAAGGCAAAGAAAATGGCCATGGAATTTGAGGTTATATAAAGATTTTAATGTACTTGTTGGTTTGATACTCATAATTCCTGTAATATTTTTCCACTTGCAAGTGATGTGTGCAGTCCAATCTGGTGGCAATAAAAGCTTTTAACACAACAATCTATCATAAATCTTGGCATGCGTAATACATGCAGAGTAATTCTGCAAGTTTCAAACAGAGTAGGTGGTGGTTTTTGTCCCCTCTCAGCTTCAAGTTTACTTGTCATTATGTGAATGAAACTCAAAGAAAAGCTTTTAAAATTCTTCTCAAAATGACTGTTTATTTACTTCATGCATGTATATGACATTAAGCATTTGAATCGGCAGTTACAAGGCAACAGGGAAAAGACTGGCATTTAGTATCCGCTAAAGGTGGTTCAAGTCTTCCATATAAGACAAGAAAAAACAGATTCACCTAGTCATTTGAGAAATATCCTGGGTAAATTTTCAGAATTAATGTTCATGATGTTCTTTAGATACTGTCTTTCTAAATTTCAAAATTCCACTGTATCAAACACTGTGCTTCTCAATTTAGCTCAACAAACCCTTTTGCCTTGTGGCAAAGGCATAAAGTTGACGTGGTTTGTTGATAAAAAAAGGGAATTATCTTCCTCCTGCTGGTTTGAAAGGAAAAGTTGGTTTACATTAGATTAATCCAGAAATCGTTGTACTCAAATTATTTTCCCAGTAATAAAACTTCAATTTCCATGCTTCTGATGGAAATTCTCCTTGTGAAGCCCACATAGGATCAGGTGTTTAATAATTCCAGTGAAATGTATCTATAGTTTATTAATATAGATATCTGTTCCAACTGATGTTACTTCTAACGTGGCATTTTAGAATTTTAATTGGATACTCTTCTGGTATTTAATCATGATCAATAATTAGACTATTGCTAACTATTTCCTAGCCATTTCCATCTTTTGTGGATATGATGGTTCTGCAGTGTCAATATGAGTTATTAACAATAGTTAATAACTGTACCAGTAGGTAACATTGCTTCTACAGCAAACAAGGCATAAATCTTCTGAGCACGCAGGTTCTGCATTGTTTCCTAATTGTGCAGTCTCAGTTTCTGCAAAGATAGATGGTGAACTTTAAGAACTTTGAATAATTCATTTGTCTCCAGTAACATCATGTGAAGACAAGGATACTCTCTGGTCTTAGCAGCACCAACAGCTTTAAAGGAGTACTTATCTTGGGTTTCACAATACAGATATCCAGCTATGCTGAAGTCCAGTATTTTCTGCCTGTCACACATTCCTGTGTTACCACAAAACTGTTTGTGCAGCGATGTGATGAAACAGATTGGAAAACTGATTCATCTTTTTTTTCTTGAGAAAGGTAAAAAAAGGAAGAAAGGAAATAGCCAAGAGATTGTCTAATATTTTATATCACAAACTGTAGTTTAAATCTTTCTGTACATGTCCAGAGAGATTGCTTACTGGTTGTAGCCTCCATTTGACAAAAGCAAAATAAGTTACACGGTTTAAAGCATCATTCAGAAGCATTTAGCAATTGGCTCTAGAATAGAGTGTGTGAAGGTAAAAACTGGTTAAATGCTGCAAGTAAGTTTCTCCTGATACAAAGATTGTAACTATTATGTTGTGAATAACTCTACTGTTGCCATTTAATAGTAAAGCTGCTGTTAACCCAAATTGACAGAAAACTGGTTTCAGATGTGGAACAGTACCAGCAAAAGTAGAAGTGAATGATACCCTTCAAAGCTTTGTAGTCCTGATGAAAATGTTAATACCTTAGGTAACAGCACTTATCACTTTCTTTCTTTATCACTTTTCTTTTCTTAGAGGAGGAGAAAAAAAAAATCAAACATTCTTAAATAGAAATTTTCCTAACTTCAGCGTCTCAGGCTGTACTTTCATAGTCGTTAATAATCAATCTTTGCCCTACAGGATCCCAGTAATACAGGGTATAATCTGTACCAAGAAGAGGCAAAACTCTTCTGTTCATTTCTGTTCAAACTTACCAACTCATGTGACAGAGACTTTCTACCACTTTTATCCTTCTATACATCACAGTACATTAGAACAGTACAGCTGGCATGTAGGAGCAAAGAGAAACACACAAGTGAAAGCAAGAAGGTTAAACAAATTAGCCTAAGATAGTTCTAGTCCAGAAATGAGCATCTCTCAATTTCTGGAGTTGGTTGCTTAGCAAAAGTTGACATCAAACACGTAGCTCTGAGAGCGCCAAGTAAGAGTGCTGCATAAAATGTAAAAGAGAAAAATAGTTCATGACGGTTGCAGTGGAGTAAATGGTGGGTGCTAAGGCAAGCTGCTGTGTCAGTGCTATGTATTTCTCAGGTTCATTTCAATACTTTGCTGTGATTTATTATAGCTGACATTTGCCTGTTTATCCCACTCCAAAAAGCAAGTTACTATCATGCCTTTTTCCTGCAAAGCTCAGTTGATACTGTTGTTCTGTGAAAAATGGAGAAGCCGCTACTTGTAGTCGTGATCTCCATTCTGGAGAATTGGAGTAAGAGACTGTGATGCGCTCTGCCAGAATATGTAACAGAGTAGGCATGTCACCTTTATAAAAATCCATAAAAAGAGAAGATGGTGGTGGGTCTCCATAACATGCTCCTTGACATGCACAGTGCTGTGGAAAATAGAGATTTAATAAGCCACTCAGGCACAGGAGGAATAAATCTTTTCCCTATAATATTTGAAATGGATTGAAAAGCTGATGCTAGGAATTAAAAATTAGTATTTTTCATCAAAACCAATCATAGCAATAGTATCAACTGATACTATCAAGTGATCAGTAACAACATGTGAAATTTCAATAAAAATCAGTCATATCGCTGGTATCTTCTGGTTAAGTGCTTTAATCAGCTTTAAATGCAAACAATTCAGTCCACTGATATCAGAAGTGGGCTTGCTTGTGTCAAAATAAAATTTCTGACATACCCTTCTTATATGCCTGAAGTGTCTTAGTTTACATTCACTTTGAAATTTTGAAGTTTGAATATCGATTTTCTTCTGGAACTATCATTGGAGATAAATATGTATGACAAGCATTTTTGCACAGGATTTGCCTTGCTGCTTACTCTGGATATGGTTGAAAGAGTTTTGGGTTTGTTTTTTTTTTGAGAGAGAGAGATTTAATTGCATGTAATAGAAGAAAATGCACAAGAGTGATGATAGGAGTACTGACGCTAATCTAGTTCAGATGTTAAAATGTCTTTGGAAGGGACATTGTTAAAAAGTTTATTCTGACCTAACTCTGTTGATGAGTTTTACTTTGTAGCCACTAAAATATGGAGTGTATGCATTTAAGCTACCTGAAGTATTCATCATCTAACCAGACTACTTGAAGCAGATTAGAGCACCTAAATCTTAAGTAAAATGTGAAGAAAAAAAAAATTGCAAGTAGTCATTTCTCCTCTAGACATTAGTCTGCTTGATAGTTACCAAAATTAGTTGTTTTTCTAATCGTATGAAGCTTCTAGCTCTAATCTGCATCTCTCTATGGAAGTACTGCTAAAATTATATAATTTTTAATCTTAATCTTTTTATAGAAAAAAAAAATATTATCTTTTATTCTTGATTGTCGGCAGTGCTGCCACCCGAAAGACTAACAACAGCTAGAAAGAACTGAGTAGGCCTAACATACTTTTCCAGTTTTGTCTATGACCTAGTTCCTTAATTGTCCTGTTATTGTTAGCTGCTACTAAAGATGTTAACTTGCTGTCCACGTAAACACTGTTCCTATCAGCAGACGTGCTCTTTCAGGATGGAATGTAAGATACTCTTCTGTATGCTTATCCTCTATTTAGAAGCAGATTCTTCCACCTCTCTAGCCAAGTCAGGCTTCAAACAGTTTTCTTTTCACTGATGATTTTTTTTAGGTGAGCTCATTAGAGTGTGTTAGGTTATATTTCCCAAATTGTTCAACTCTAATCAGAATAATGAAGTAAGCCCCTCAAAATCACGGAGCTGGCTTAGAAAATAGAAAATGGGATGTGACATTATCTTATTGTGTCCTGGATTGGTGTTTGTTTACAGCTGAGGCTTAGATTTATTTTATTTTCATGTTTGTGAATAAAAATTGAAATATTTACCCATGGGCATAAGTGTATAAATCTTTAGCCTAAAACAAGAAGAGAAATATCAGAAGACTCAGAAAAAAACATCATCTAGGTGGTTGGTGCTGGTTCAGAGCTTTGTACTGTTTTCTGATTTTTTGGCAATTATTTTCAGACTAACTCCTCTGAATTTTTTTTTTTTTTTAACTTCCTTTGGAAAGAAATCTTCTCAGGCATTCTAATGATACCTGGTAGTTCTTTCTGATCCACTTTGCTGTTTTGCTCTTACTGAAGAGCCTATTTATCTTGTCATCTGAGGAAGCAGATATGTTCCCTGTAACTCATATTATATCTCCTTGTCTTCATTATTCATTTTCCAAGAAAGACCAGAAAAAGAAAGAATCCCAGGAATTGAAACTTTGGATTGTTTTTTTTTTTTTCTTTTTGTGCTTCACTGTTTTTTTTTGTTGGGGTTTTTTTTTTTTTTTTTAAAGGTGTATGAAAGCAAATAGCATACCTAGTTTTCTATTCAAGTGGTATATTATAAAATATTAGTAATCTGTAAATATATCTGAATACATTTCACAATTCCTGGACGTGATTTTTTTTTTTATCTCTGTTTATATCAACCCTAATTCATAGGGTTTTTCTTTACAGGGCTTTCATAGCTGTAGTTCACAACTTACAGGGTGCCTCATCACCAGGTTCATGCCCTCCTTACTGTACTTTATAAGGGTTATATGCAGAGAGAAATAACTCCAACCTATGCACTGGAAAAGTAAATTAGAGGGGAGCTAATGCATTTCCTTATCTCTCTCTCTCCATGGCACTGCTAGGGCATCTTTTTGAAATAGGTCCAAATTTTAAGTGTCCTTTTTACTCCTTACTTGAAGGTGAAGGAAGGCCCTGCTCTGTTTTTGCTCTCTTGGACATGATTGTGGTGGGTCTCCATGTCCTAACTGAGTTAGAGGCAACCCCTTTCCCTTCGAAGGGCACCTGACAGTGGAAGCTGTCTGAGGATGAAAGCAATGTGTTTATGTTTTCTTGTTTTGAGATTGACATTTACAAACTGTCTCCAGCTCTTTCATGGCATTTACTTGCCTCTGCTTCTACCTTCACTGTCCTCTAAAATCCCCATGAAAAGCCCCATTCAGAATACAAAACTTTCAAGTATAAATCAACAAAATAGACTGTGACCAAAGGGTTCAAAACACATCATTTAAACATCTTAAACTACCAAACTACCATGGCAGTGATGCAGCTGTTCAGATACTACTTGTTGCTGAAAAAAATCGAGCGGTATCAAGAAATTGCTGAAAGAAAGAAATGGCTGAAAGAAATGAGATTTCGTAGGAAGAAGGAAAAGGAGCAGGAAACATCTCTGTAACAGAGAGAAAGGTTGTGAAAATGAGGCTGAAGGGTGCTAGAGGCACCCTTGATTGAAATTGTTTTTACAGAAGTGGAAGGGAAAGTAAGGCAAAGAGGGGAAGAAGGATGAAAGAAAACAGACTTCATTATTGCAATTGTATTACTCTATTATAAGCCAGTTTCTTTTTTCAAAGGTAGCATGAAATTTGATACAGTGGAGTTCAGAGCACTGCTTGCTTTTCTTTTCGAAGTGGTCTTTGAATATTCTATCCTACTTAATTTTGTGAAGGAAAGGGGAGTATTGTTGCTACCTTGACTTACCACAGTGGGCTAGTCAGCAACCAGGCTGATCGTGTGTTTGGTGTGACTATCCTCATGGGAGAGATCCACTTGATCAAGTGTGCTACAAAACACAGTCAGAGGGAAGAAAAAGCAGAGAGTTTCAGAGTGAAAATGTTGGAAATCAAAACACATTTCTCAGCAAAGTTTCAGGTGGCTGATAATACTGCAAATAAACACCTATAGAACTAAGGAGGTAGAGTAGGAAAGGGTTGGGGTTTTTGAGGGAGGGGTGGTGGTTCTTTCAGGAATAAAACCCAGGTTTTGTCATCCATTAAAATGCATGTGGAAGTTACCTATGTTTTGTGTTGACTCTTGTTA